>OZ025277.1:14062364-14135980 GCA_964019165.1 Mastigias papua
TACTTTTGCAGAACAACTCATCTTCATGATGACATCTGGACGAAACACGGACAGTGAAGAAGGTGTTTTGAAGGAGATCATCAATGGAAATCGCAGATTTAACTTTAGAATTGTGATAAGTTCTTTTGTGATAAACCGTAAGTTTTCTTATTATTTTGACATAAGTTAATACAGGTATGACATTGTCCAATTGAAATCTCAAAGTAACCTATTATGCAATAGGAATTCTGTTTTCATGAGCGCTTTCTACTTAGGGTCCCTTGGAAACAGTTTCATATTTAGAAACAATTCCAATTTGGTGTAAAACAGACAAATTGATTTTCAAGAAAGTTAGCATTGAAGACGGCCTCAAAGCAGTGCTTCTCTTTTGTGCCATAAACATATTTTCACTCAAGGAAAAGTTGCACAAGGAAAGGGACAGTATGTCAATATAGGAGTTAAAGTTGCTTGCATATCAGGTCTCCCTTCGAATAGGTCCCGTATCTGAATGGGCGATTATTGAGTACTACATACACTTGTTCATGGAATAGGGTATACCCATCTGATGCAGATTGCTTCTGTCTTTGTTTACATAAATATACATGCCCTACTTTGCTTTATTTTTCGAGCGTGGCGTTGCCAAGGACTACCTTTACCATTTTGCTACTTTTGCATTAATATTTCAAGATTTGTTACCTTATTCGCGTTGACTTCATCATACAAGAGGAGATATGAAAGGAGTTAAATCAGTGCAACCTTGCTTACTTTGCAGTAACTTCCTTTGCTCTCTTTATCCCATTAGCTCTTCAGATATCCACTCCAGTGAGGCGTTTCCACAGCAATATTGTGGATCAAAATTGCGTTTTTTACAAAGTAGCAGGATGCACCTCTTCCCCAAATATTCGTGTGAGTAGCTGTATGTATATTTAATAACAGTGTCATTCTGTCAATGTATCAAGCTGCCAAATATACACTTACGTTCGAAAGTATTGCACCACCCTGCAAATTATGGCTGTTAACAGCGACCAAGGCCCTAGTCTAGAAAATTTACATAATAGGAGTGTCGCGCTGTAAGGACTTCTTCTATCTTAATTTAGGCAGGAAAAGATTCCTCTGCCTTTCAAATGTCGAAGTAGAACAATCTGTTGTGAAACAAAATTGATGTTTTTCCGTAGAGATATTTATAAGATTTTGAAGCAGCGCTATCAAAATTCTTGGCAATAACTGTGTACAGTAGGCATCTCAAATTATAGCAGAGTGAAGGATTTTTGAATCCAGAAGCGTGATATTCTGCCATTTCAATGCGAAAATGTTTCAGGCCTATCATTCGAAGTGAATATTTAGTAAAATGGCTTTTGCCAATTAGAACGAAATGGTTTTAGTTCATGAAGCAGTTTCAGGTGAGTTGATCTTGGAGATTCTACATGTCATTTGAAATACGTTGTACATTTAATAAAATAATCATAAGGATTATCTAAAGAGCTTTATTGGTATATATGAAAAGTTTGATAGTAAACATTACTAAAGAGGCCAATTTAAGACCTATGTTCTTGTAGAAACTAAATTTCATATCCCTCAAAAATTCTCTACAAAGTTTCATACCCCCCTTCCAAGTATCCTAGAAAAAGTTTTCATGCCCTACCCAATAAGTTTACCATAATTGCATAACCACTGGCATTACAACATATCACTCGCCTAAAACTGTCTCGCAATCTAAAATGATATTGTTCTGGCCGGAGTGAACCGATTCAGTAAGCATTTCTCTACTGTCATGAGGTCTCATAAATTCTTGCTCTAAAAGCATTGAAACATCGCACTTTCTTCAGAAAATGAGCATTTCTACACAAGTTATGTCACCTTCAACTAATAAATGCCCAGACATTTAACAGCAGTCCTTCAGTACGATTCCTAATAGTTCTGTCAAAATATCTGAATTGTGCTATAAATTTAGCTTCACTTCAAGGCTGAGGAAACGAAGAATATTTTTCACCATTTAATATGGTGAAGAATGCCATGAAGCCACCAAAATCATGTTATTAAGATTGTCAAGAGCAGCCCCTTCGTCATTCCTAGCCGCTAGTTTTAACAAGGAGGTGCAATACTTTTCGAACGTAAATCGGAATATATAATATATAATATATTATAATATATATATATATATATATATATATATATATATATATATATATATATATATATATATATATATATATATATATATATATATATATATATAGAATTCAAGAAATAAAATTACTCCATTTCAAACGTTTCGGCACAAGCCTTCATCATGATTACTGATGAAGGCTTGTGCCAAAACGTTTGAAATGGAGTAATTTTATTTCTTGACTTCTATCTATACTTATAAATTACTTGGTTGATTTTAGTTTTTTGACGTTTAAATATATATATATATATATATATATATATATATATATATATATATATATATATATATATATATACATACATCTGGACTTACATATATATCAGCTCACCTTATGCATTGTATCTTGTGTCTCTATATTAGCGAATTTTGCATTTCGTTGTATAATCAAGCTGTAGGTGGCAACTTTTGAGAACATTTTAGCTATACCATCCAATGTATTATATAAGCAATCATCCTTTTTAGCCAGAGAGAACACTGGAACACCTAGTTCTCATTAGAGAAATATGCTTGCGTTGAAAATATTGCATTTCTTTAGTCACTAATTAGCTCTTTTGGAAACTAGCTTTCGAGTAAATTGGGTCGCGTAGACTGACGTATTATGCACGACCATACCATTCTATGCTATCCGATTGTTTTATATGATACTTTTGTGGCTTAATTGCAGAGTGGCAAGCTAGTAGCTGTCCAGAAGCAACTGGAAATGAGAAAGCAGTTTGGTACATTCTTTAACTTTATTGAGGGTGAATCTGAAGCAAAAGTTCGTTACTCCTTTCCATACCTGGATTATTTCGGTCATGGTGAGAAACGCATATTTATATACATTTTAGTCCCTTATAGGTATGTTAGGATGGAGAGCCCCTTTTGATACCTCCATTCTCTTCGATTTCTAGCACACCTCTCTATCTATATCGCCACAGCTACCTATAGATTACTATCATACTCTTGCTTACTACTCCCCTTTATTGCATCCACACTTCTTTGACTTTGTCTTGTCATTGTCATGTTATTTCAGATATTTGAGGAAAGTAGCCCTTTAGCAATGCTAATTTTCATGGGACCCTCCATTAAGAAATTTACGAGATTTAAATGTACTTTTTATAAACTAAACTATACTAGTAGAATTGAACTTTCTAAAAATATTGATAAATACCCCTAGAATCTAAAATAGATATTTACAGTAAAAGAAATTTGCAAAAAATGAAAAAACAGTTTTTCAAGATAGCACTCCCTATACGTATTATGTATTGCTTAAAAGTATTAAGAGATGATGCCAGCTTCCCTGCAGCAGAGAGACCATTCGAGCCCCTTGCACCTCTAAAGGAGAAACGTTTTTGTCCATTTTTTGAGTTTTTATTGGGTAGTCTTAAGGTGGTTGCTGTGTTCCTTCAGTTTCTAGAGGTTAGCTGGGATGTTCCTGTGAAAAGGTTGCACATATGTTTTGGGGCCTGCTCATGAAGAGATTTGAAAACCATATTATTAGACCCACTAGTAGTTAGTTCATCTATGGTCTTCCAGTCAAACATGTTGCCAGTTACTGTGCATGTTACACAATTGTTCAATTTTTATAACTGATTGATTTCAGTCATACCAGAGCACCCCCAGACTGAACAACAGTTGTGGAAGTGTGGCTCAACAATCCCAGTGTACAGGGTCTTAAGAGTTTCTTCTGGCAAAAACGACTTTGTATGCTTCTGAAGGCCAATTTCTTTTGAGACCTTGGACGAAACTGTTTTAATATGTTCCTTCTAATTCGAGGAATTGTTCATCTGTACACCAAGATATTTAGCTTTTTGAACAACCTCATGCTCGCTCTCTCGAATCTTTAACTTCAGAAACTCTTTATTGCTTTCCAGGGCTTTATGCTTAGGTTTTGCTAGTTTGAATCTTCTGCAATCTCCTGTATTCTTCTGTAGTCTTCTGTAATTTCCTTTAATCATAACGAACAATGTTCCGTTCAGTGTTTTTCCTTTGCTACTGTATGCGATATAGCTCCAATATTTTCTGTTTGTTTTCCTTGCAAGACCCTCTCCATTCTAGCTATATTAATTTCAATGTCGGTGCCAACGTATCACAATTCGAAGATTAAAGGAGTGGCAAACATTGATCTTGTTGTTTCCGAGTTACTTAATGATGTCACGTATTTCGATGAAGGACATAATACATATACATTCCTCATCGACAATGCTGGTATGTATTAGTTTCTTTTTCTGTCCATTATTTCGATATTTATTATAGCATTGATATTTGTTGGTCATTTACTCAGTACGTACGCACCAATATGGGGAAATCTGATCCCTTCCCCCACGTACGCATGTGTACCCTTATTAGCAACCTCCTTCTTGCATACGTTTCTTCTACCGGCCCCACGTCTCCAACGGGAAATTTTAACTCCATCGTGTACATAAATTATGCCGTTCATTCATTAATGCCTGACCGATGATCCCAAATGGTTTTTGAAAAATAGAAGTAAAGCGAATAGACTATTTCTTTTACTAGCAGCACTAGTGGTTTGCAGATATACTGTCGTTAATGGAAATTAAGGAATCACCTTGCAAATGAGAGCATTGCAGAGTACATGCTGAAATGCATTTAGTTTTTCATTTCAATATGTATTCCTTATAGACCCTTTTAACGCCGGTCCTTATTTTACGGCGACCCTGTTTACGCCGCCCATTATAACGCCAGGGAAGGAATTTGGTCTACCGCCACTTTGGGCCACAGTTAACATCATTCAAAAATGTAGGATATTGAAAATTGATAGGGACATTATTTGCGCACTTGTCGTATTTTTTTGTTAACACTTTTAGTCATCATTCAAGGGAAGTTCAGTAAAAATCTGCGTATCTTCGTTTGCTACGCAATTTGTTTACTTGCGTATGTCATTTTATTTACTTGTTCATCGACAGAAGTTTTCATTTTCTGTAAAATGAGTTTGTTTTGGTGAACAAAGTGCATTATAATGTGAACCTCTAGCCCTCCTTCTGGAATAGACGACGGCCTTGGCTTAATACTAGCAACAGTACCGGTAACTGACCCAAGAGGGCTAAGAGTTACATTGCGGGGAGATACCAAGATTGGTACGCAGAGAAGGTAGTAGGGCAACTGAAACGTGGTGTTCAGGCACATGATGTTAGAGTGGATGTTCGACTTTCAACTATCAAACCTCTCCATGCAAGATGGATTATTGATGTGTACAAATACCTAAAAGAGTCAAAAGGACTTATATTGTCAGGGTTTAGAAAGGCGCACATTTCTAATGCTGTTCGAGAAGCCTCCAGTTTGGTACAATTGTGTGAAAATCCGTTTCAGGAAATCTAAATAACTGTTAACAAAAGATTCCGATATCATTGTTCCATTTTTTGTTGAGTTGGTAGTATTGACTGTTACACTTGAGTACATTCTAAAAGAGATCTTTATTTATAAATATAACGTTGGTATCTTTCTTATTTCTACATCGATTGAATGTATTCCTGATTCGAGTATACTTGCATATATCAGAATCTACACCTTCCCTTCCCATGCCCCCTTCTCTGATGACGTAATAAGTGAATGGCCCCAAAAATAATAGCTGAAAACAGTAACGCCGCTACTTTGGAGGGAAATAGTCAATTTTTGGCCCTTTTTGCGCCGGCTCTCTTTACTCCGGCCCTTTTTACGCTGGCCCTTTTAACGCCGCTTAAAGTAAAATTATCGCCATTAAGAGCCGGCGTTAAAAGGGCCAATAAGGTATATAATATATATATATATATATATATATATATATATATATATATATATATATATATATATATATATATATATATATATATATATATATATATATATATATATATATATATATATATATATATATATATATTGATGAAGATAAGGTATATATAAATATTAAGTACTGATAAAGATTTTAATCGAAACGTCTACTTACAGAAAAGTACATTTGTGGTTTATTCTTAAGTAGACGTTTCGATTAAAATCTTTATCAGTACTCAATATTTATATATACCTTATCTTCATCAATATATATATATATATATATATATATATATATATATATATATATATATATATATATATATATATATATATATATATATATATATATATATATATATATATATATATATATATATATATATATATATATATATATATATATATATATATATATATATATATATATATATATATATATATATATATATATATATATATATATATATATATATATATATCACTATAGTACGAAAAAGCGGGAACATTGCTTTAGCATACTGAAAGCTTTTATCGTCCGACACTCGTCAGAGTATGAAACGTTGGATAGCGACGAGTGTCGGACGAAAAAAGCTTTCAGTATGCTAAAGCAATGTTCCCGCTTTTTCGTGCTATAGTGAAGTTCTGTAGTACCAACAGACTTTTCACATATATATATATATATATATATATATATATATATATATATATATATATATATATATATATATATATATATATATATATATATATATATATATATATATATATATATATATATATATATATATATATATATATATATATATATATATATATATATATATATATATATATATAACATTAATAAATACATCTTAAAGAAGTGAATAGTTATTTTGCAATGCTTATTCAAATGTTGGAGAGCAAGCCTGATCCGATTTCTATGAATTTTAGGCCTTGTTTATCAGCATCCTCTTCTTCCACAACCTCTACTTGCTCTGGAACCCACGATGCCCGTTGATATTTTGCTATTAGAGAATGCTAAAGGATTCGAGAGGATCAGAGCTTCGATGATAAGGTATTTTTTCCAAGGCCTATTTTGATTGCGTTACAAACTGCATTAACTCGTTGTTATGTTGGTATAGTAGTGGCAAGCAGAATTGAATTCCATTAGTGGTATGTAGAATGAATGAGTGGCGTGGTTGAAATTATTGTCTTAGTCCTGGCCGTATATGATTTTAGCTTTCGTTCAAGTCAATCATAACAGCCTCATTTCTCTCCATCCCATCGTAACAAATTATAAAGAAGCTTTTATATATGAGTTTTGATATTATACTATTTTAGTGGAGGTTTTGGCAATGAATCTTTGCTGGCAAATAGATCATTATCAAGAGGAGATAGCTCGTTGGAAGGAGCTATCGGTGTGACAAAGAAGTACACATATTTCTGGCAATTGGTTAGTATTGTAAAGAAAATTGCTAATGATAAATGTTGCTCGGTAGTAATTTGCAATGTTCTGCAATCGTTTATATACCACACACATACACACACACACACACACACACACACACACACACACACACACGCACGCACACGCACACGCACACGCACACACACACACACACACACACACACACACACACACACACACACACATTCCGATTCCTCCGGATCTGCTAACAATATCGAAATTGGTCTACTCACGTATTGGATTCCAATGGGAACCGCACTCTTGAAAACGAGGCAACGAAATTTTTAAAACATGCTGAAGAGAGAGCGTTATTCGGCGTTCCTTTATTCTTTTGCACCTACGAGGCAGTTGTCAATACGCAGTTTTGCCAGCATCAGTTCACAACTGACCCGGTCTCATGAAAGCGACCCCATGGAAACGCAGCCTAAATTTCTTAAAATAATAATAACATGGCCATAATAAATTTACACGGTTTACTCTTGAAATCTCTCAGCTCACCTCAATTCAACTCAACTTAACTCAACTTAGTTTATTGGGCTCATTATCTAAATGAGTGTCTAATCTCGTTCTGACTGTATATGAATCATGTGATATGTTAGTAGGCGGATTGGGCACGAATGTGCTGAGAGGCTCCGGCCGTGTAAAGATCATCTCAGGAGGTCTGGAGCCTATCTTTTATTATTATCATTATTATTATAGTTTATGTTTGCCATCTCAGACTTAATGTGTCCGGCATTCTATCCCATGAGAGCGGGTGACATCAAGTCACCAAAGGTCCCATGGTGGTCTTCAGCATGTGTCCCTAAAGAGACAGGACTTTTCCTAGCAATCTTGCGGTCCCCAAGAGTGCAGTTTTTTGGATTATCTCCAGCCTGATGTTTGCTCCAACCTTATTCACATATCCAGTAAATCTTTGTGACACAGCTCCTAACGCACCAATCACAATAGGTAATACAGTAACCGTTTTTATTTCCCACAATCTTCTTACGTCTTCTTTCAGCATCTGGTATTTTTCGAGCTTTTCTATCTCCTTATCCATAACTCTTTTATCTCTTGGAATTGCTATATCTATTATTTTTACGTCTTTCGTTCTTTTTTCAATTAGCACAACGTCAGGTTCCCTTGCCTCTATCACCCGATCACACGATATCGCCCATGTATTAATCGCTTTAATTTTATTCCTACCATGAACTTGGATTTCATAATTAGTTTCAGTCTACGCATATACTCTGCTCTAAATTCCTGTTTGATTTCCTGTTCTTTGACTTTATCCAGTTCTAGTATTCCAAGATATTTATATCCTTCCTCGGTAACTTCTTTAATTATCTCTCCACTGCGAAATCTTCAACTTTCCTCTTTTAATGCATGCTACGCCACATTTTCAGGTATGTTTTTGGTGTTGCTAATCATATCATTCATTTGTTGTATAATCCTGTCATGTAGTGAGGGCAGATTTTTTGACCAGGCGCCTTCCAATTAGGGAGCTTTCTTACTTTATTTCTCATCATTTCCGCTGTAATCATAACATTCTTTTGAGGCATGCCTTTTACTTCTTTTCTAATATCATCTAACCATTCAGCCCCCCTATTATGTTGAATATCATTATCCCAAATTCCTGACCAAAATCTCACACTCTTCTCTGCATCTGGCATGACCTTGTCACCACCTGGTTTCCCATTCATCTCCTGATAAACTCTCTTTTGATCTTGCTGGTACATTCTGTTTACTCTGTATTGCTCTATTCTATTCTCTATTCTTGAAAGATACCACATTTTATCTGCATACCATTAGAAGTAAGGGTTCCATTGGAGTGAGATAGATATAGATTAGTTTCCCATAAGGCCATACTTGCTTTTAGGAAGCATATAATCGTAGGGGAAATTTAAAAGATTTCAAGTGATCTTAGTATCCATGAGTGAGGAACACTGTCAAAGGCCTTTTTGAAATCAATCCAAGCTGTGCTTAGATTTCTAAATTTTCAATCTGCATGCTCCAGTATCATCTTGTTGATTAGTAGCTGATCTTTACATCCATATGATCCTCTTCGGCAGCCCTTTTGTTCAGTCGGAAGGATATTTTGTTGTTCAAAGTGTTTGTAGGTTCTTTCTGTTATTATGGAAGTTAGCAGCTTGTATAAGGTCGATAAACAGGTTATAGGCCGATAGTTTTTGGGTTGACTGTATCTGTAGACTTTGCTAATAGATATGTGGTGCCTTGATAAAACCACTTTGGTGTTGTAGTAGGATCTGTCATTATGCTATTAAAGTTAAGTGCCAGTTGAGCATGTGTAGAAAAAAGAGCATCAAGCCAAAAATTTGTTAGTTGATCAATTCCAGGAGATTTCCATTTGTGTGACTTTTTCAAAACTTTTCTTTTTTCATGTACAGTTATGTTACCCCACTCTTGCTGCGACACATCTTCAGTTCTTTCTTCAATATCTTTCAACCAAGCAGCATTCCCATTATGCATTTCCTCCTTTCCCCATATTGTACTCCAGAATTCCTGTACTTCTTCTTCTGACGTGGCTTTTTCAACAGAGACTGTAGATTTATTTATTTCTCGATATAACTTTTTTGCATCGGTTTCGAAGATTCTATTTTGACGAAAGAATTTTGAACGCTTTTCAAATCGGCACATTCTTTGTGCTCTTACTTGGAGCTTTTGTTTAAGCTCTTCCTTAATACATGGGATCTGAGTTTTACTTTGTATCTTATATTTCCTTACTACTTTCTTTGATTTACCAGCACGCAGTATTTTGTCTTTTTGAATGTCATCAAGTAAAGAAAGTTCTTTCCTAAATAATTCTATTTCTTTTTCTAGTTTTAGTTGCCATTTAGATTTATTGATGCCACGGGAGCCTTTGCTTCTTATCTTTATAGTAATGCCACATTTCTCTTGAAGAACTTTCCCAGTTGTGTACATTAACTCATTTAGACATGTCAAATCAGGATTATACAACTAGCTCGTTGCATAGGAGTTCTAATGCCGTGTTTGCTACATCAAAAACACTTAAATTTTTGTTTGCTTTTGATTTTCAACAAGGGTTCTCTCTCTGCTAAGTTAATGTGTTGTACTTTTGATAACTCCTCAAGTATATCTGTTTTCATTGCTAACACTTCTTCAGTTATTACAGTTTCAACAACAGTTTCCTCTTCAATATCATTATAATTTGGTTCAACATTCACTACACCATGAATTTCAGAAGACTTTATTTCTTCAGGATCTTCATTTTTTTTCATTCTCATAAGATTTACAATAACAAAAAATTACAATACAAAAGCAAAGGGAGCATGGAAATACATAGCAACCCTAAGACTCACACTTAACATAGAGACACGAGTAGTTACAAAATTGTTACAAAAATATTAAACTACAAACGTAATTAGAGTGGTGTTGCCCGTAGTGCCCATAGCGCCGCAAATTTGAATGAAACCTCCCGAAGAGCGATCAAAGGAGAAATCAAAGGATCAAAGGATCTATAGGAACGTGTGTTTGTGTGCTTCCTATAAGCTACATGCTCGTTCAGTGACATCCTTCGCTGATCCATGTTGTTGCGTATCCTTATTTAACGTGCAGGGAACACGGAGGCAGAGAGAGGAGACGATGTTGTTGACGGTACTCTGACTCTACTCTGACTGAACTTTACATTACAAGTAACAGTGATATATACATAAACAGATAGCAACCCAGAAATAAACACGAATTACGTAAAGGAAGGGTTAGGTGTATAGGAACGTGTGTTGGTGGGTCCTATAAGCTGCAAATGTTCGTTCAGTGACATCCTTCGTTGATCCATGTTGTTGCGAGTATCAGATTTAACGTGCTGAGGACACGGAGGCAGAGAGAGGAGACGATGTTGGTGACGGTACTCTGACTCTACTCTGACTGACTTTACAACATAAATTACACGCGTATATACAGAAACATTTAACAACCGAAATAAACATGAGTTACGTACAGGAAGGGTTAGGTGCTTGTTAGTTTATTGTTGAATTGGCGCATGGTGTGATGATTGCGTAGAGAACAACAGAAGAGGAATGACCAGTTGTTTGATGACAGGAGTGACGTATGGTGATGTCCAAGGTGTGCGATGTTGTGAATGCGAATGAATGGAAAGAAAGAAAATCGGCATTGACTGAGAAATGGCCTAAGCTACAATGGTTACGTGTCACTACAGATCTTCATTTCCTTCCCGGACAATTTCTTCCATTAGGTTGCGACTCATATCGACTCTAACCTGTTCTTTAATTCGAGCAATTTCAGTATCAGTGAACTTCTTTTCACGCACTATGTACCTTCTTATATTCACTAGCTTATTGCATCTAAATAGGTCAATTTCTCGCTGTTACTGTTACGTTCACACCATTTGTTAAAAGTCCCGTCAGTGTTGTTCGTTATCGGGTTTTCCAAAGTGAAATAAAACAGTACATTACATCCTTATATTCTTCCCTTGTCCTTTTATCCCGTTCTTTCTTTTGGGTTTGATTCAATGTTGAGTTTCCAGGGACAGGGTTTGGAATCCTCCCGTCCTGGTGACCATGAGAACTTTGCGTAATGGAAGATTTAGACTTGGTAGCCAACTTTTCGACCTCAGGCTGGTCTAGCCCTGAGGGACGCGCCCCTTGTTGACCCGCGCGACGGCCGATGCGGTATGATTTAGAACGTAGATTCATACTAAACGTATCAGATAGTGTTGATAAGGTGCCACAACCACCAGTATTTTTATCGGGACACCATCCCTAGAGAGGTTTATCTAAAAAGATTCAGAGAGTCCCCTCTACTCTTAAAATTGAAATTGGGTATTCTATGCTGGTCACCTATCCAGCATTTTCATCCCGTACAGTATCATTACTACAAAAATACCATAGATGAATCACCAACCAAGGCTTAAGAGTTCCATCAACTCTGGCTTGTGATAAGAGTTTTCCTTCTCCTAGATGGACTGCCTTTACTCAGCTAACGAGCCCCATCTACCCAAATGAAGCAACAGTTGCCAAGAACAACCTAAGGGTCCCGAACCGCAGTACGGGGTTACATCTAGCCCAGCAAAAGGAACCCAGTAGGTTCCCTATGCTGTCTTGAAGTCTGTGTCAGAGATTCTAGGCTTAACCCCAACATAAGCATCTTGCTTGTTATCAAGTGAGGAATGAATACAAATAGCAAGGTAAACTTTAGACAAGAATTAAACCCAACAATGGTAACAAAACTGAAATAAAGTTATGAATAAAATAATGTACTCGTTCGTGTTATTGTGTCCGTTTTCTTTCTTAATTCCGTCTTCGCTTCCACACTCTTGTCTCTCTATGCACCTTTTTCAATCTTTCCGCTTTATTACCCATCAGCCATCTTGAAGCGTACGCGTGCACAACCTCAGTTTGATATAACCTCGGTTATAAGCGCCGCAACAGTCTGATCTTTCCAGGAGTTAGAGATGCCTCTACCTAGATCTAATCTATCCTTCCACTGCAATACCTATTAGGACTCTTAGGCTTTTTGTTTCCAGCCAGAGTCTCTTCTCCATGTTGTTGCAGGCTGTAAAGCTTATCTAAACGAAGGCCGCTTCACATGGAGACATGACTCTGCGCTTAACTTCCTTGCCTCATCATTGCAATGTTTGAATCACTGTACTTTTTATGTTGACCTCCCTCAATATTTTTCCCCTTCTCTTATCACTGGCGATGATCTACCTCCTGACATGCTCATCTCCACTTCTTGTAATACTCTGTACGTAATTGAATTAAGCGTCGGCTTTGAGACGAACCTTAAGAATAATGCTAATAGGAAATTTACCAAATATCGTTACCTTCTAAATGACCTTTCATCGAAATACCGTCACGTCAAATTTGTGAACTTGTCCATGAATTCCCTTGAAATCTTTGGACAATCTTGCGATTCGTTTATTCAGATGTGTAACGATCTAACTATTAACACAGGGCACACTAACTTCATAATTACTAAATTAACTAGTATAATAATTCGCACAACGTATTACATATTCTGCATGCGCAACAAACCCTGGACTAATCCGGAACTTCTTTCTTATTAACAGCTTTCTTTCCTCCGTTAGATTGTTCATATATATGGTATGTTTTTTTAAAAAATTATCTGTAATTAGGCCAGCCAAGTACAAATTACCCATCATTAGAGAGATTTGTATTTGAATGTGTAGTTTATATATGTCAAGGTTTAAAAAAATTATTATAAAATTCTTTAAAGTTGATGTGTATACATATAGTTTGTCAAACTAATTCTTCTCAACAATATATGTATATGGATAGTTACTGATGAAGATATATTAGATCGAAGACATTTTAAAAAAGCACATCATTGATTTATTCTGTAATTTATATTATATAGTTAATTTTATATTTATTCTTTATATTTTCTTTAGTTATATATTCAGTTTAGTAATCGTTCAATTCTCTATTCCAGATTCCACTAACTAACTTCTCATTGGGAGTCGTCATAGAAACATCAAATTCCAACCAATATCAAATAAATGACCAAACACAGTCTAAGAGTCCCATGGTGTATCATCGAATCGACAGATTAAAAAGGGAACCCAAATATTTACTTTGTCGACAAAATAATCACATTGTGCTAAAGGGTTTGTTAATTTCTTATATCCATCACACAATGTTGTCATCGTTGGAGCCGAGTGAAGATTGCAATAAAATGCCCCTGTGAAGAGAAAGTTTTGTACCCTATAATTTTGAATATAGGCGATGCCCAGAAATAGGCGCTGGCACTTTTGTCCGGGTAAAGGCACGTTGTCATCTAAATATTTCCCTATTTTGGAGGCTTGGCAATTTTCCTGTTTAGATATAGGAACAAAATTAAATACCGATAGAGTGCATCATATTAATGGGCTATTCTTGAACACATGTCAAGAATAATTCATTCTGTTCTCTTGCATGTACAGAACGGGGCCTGTACAGATGCCTTGCAAGGCACTTCTAGTCCGTTTGCTTTCCTGCTAAAGTGTTTGCATAATGCCACCAGAAGGAAGAAAATGATTTCAAAATATTTCAAAAATTTTTTGGCAAATGTTCCGCTGTTTTATCTTATTTCGTTATCTTTAGTCTAGTGTCTAAGAACATACTGGGACCATAATGTTTCCTTTAATTTCTCCATGTTTGTCCTCAGAATCTATAGGTGCTGGACACCTACTAGCAGCCTGTTTCTTTTTTACAAAAAATATCTAATTTCGTAAATACTCAGATATAAGTGCCGCACCTGAGCCTTTTATGCGAGTTTGTAAGGTAGCATGATTTTATGGCTGAAGTGCAACCAGAAGCATTTGTTGAGGTTTACGCATAGCTGTTCAATTACACCTTAGATTAGATTGTCGTAATAAGGATATCCCAGACATCGTTAACTAAGCACACGAAATTAACTAGTTACTATCAGATTTGTTTGACACCTGCACCAAAGAGTGAAAACCAATTTTGTGAGTGATGGCTTCATACATTCCATTTCACGTTTCGACACCCCTCTTGTTTATTGATCTGTTGTATATTTAACAGACTAACATTGTTTTCAGGACGTTCTGTCGTAAAGCTACCTGCAGATGCATTTGGAAGCCCAAGAACATATTATTCAGAAGAGACACAAGCAATTGTGACGGAAATTATGGATTGCTTTTCTAGCAGTTCAAAACCATGTCCAAGTATTGTTTCTGTAAGTACTCAATTTCTTCTGTTTTCTGTTCATCCATTATCTCCCTTGACTCTTTCCCTTAACCCTGAAATCTTTTACCCCTGAATCAACATTCGTAATTTTGCATGTTCCGGATTAGAACAGGATTCTGAGAGTCATTCGGCAAATTGATAATGTAACACCGAATCTTCATGGCCTTACTGGTAAAATTTTGAATATTTGTTTGGTGGACGTAAACTCTGTCGTATTTTCTTAATGTCGAAACGTTGATAATTGCATATCTATCATCTAATGGCAATTGCGTGTATTTTTTCTAGTCCAAAGATTTTGCACACAATCTCAAGAAGAGTGTGAGCATAACAAGCAGTCTTGATGCAGTCTGGGCAAATGCCAACTCACCATATGTTGCTTTGAGGTGCACACATATTCACACAAATTTTTAATATATATTTGCAAACAAATAATGTGTAGATATTTTGTTCGAAATGTAGGGTAAGAAGTTTGTGTTGACTGCAAAAGTTCTAAGCAACATGAAGAATAAGTGAACATGTCTATATATTTAAATTTGTCGTTTCTTTTGCCCATTTGTGATCCTTTCTCAAATTTTATCCATCCTTTGGCTCCTCTCTTTCACCATCTTTCTCCTTTTTAACATCATCTTTCAAGCAATGCATTTCCCCTTTGCGCCATCACTTTGTGGTAAGTAACGAGTGACTGAGTGCCCCTTTCAAAGCATTCATGATTTCATTCTTTCAGATATATTGCAACAGAAGATGGCGTCTTTCGAATCTTCCCTGGTGTCCAGATACATCCTTTGTATGATCCACGAAACAGGCCATGGTATTTTGAAAACTGTCTACTTCTTTCAGTGTCTTGTTGTTTGAGCTATATATTCAAAATCATTTCTGTCCTTATCACTGAAATTTTGAATTTAATTGCAAATCTTTTTCACAACATTTTTCATAATCACATACTCAATTTTACCAAATATTTGTATGCTGTGCAAAGCTCAAAAGCCAGTAATTTATGACATCATGTAAGACTATTATGCACTATTAAATTACCAAATGATATCTGCAGGCAGATGTTAGCATACTTTGACCTCCTCTTCTGTTCTTGTTCTTTTTTTGGCAAGTACTTTAAGTTGTCGCTAGCGCTTCTCATGTCTGTTATGCGTTTACCAGGAGCTCAGTCTGTAACTCAGTCTCGCATCAAGCATCTTTTTTATCGCAATAGGGATGAAATCTACATTATGTTCAGAAATCTGAACTGTTGGCAGATTTGGTTGACTATCCACTATAAATTTTATGTTTTTACACATGATTGTAAATACTGTGTCTTCACTTCTCAGGTATCAGAGATCATTGCTGTACCCAAATACAGTTGTCCTGTCCACACCGTACTTGGAAAATACAACGAAATCTATGATTATTACATTTAGCCACCTGTTGCAGAGGTATGAACTGTGCATGACCTGGTCTGACCGATAGATTAACAGTTCAAATAAGCATTAAATTAGTTGTGGCTCAAGGAAGTAATTACCGTAATTACTAGAATAAGCGCTGCCATCGAATAAGCGCCGCATTAAAACTCAGGCTATTGCTAAATATCGCTGTTCAATGATGTTGGTTATTTTTAACATGACGTGCAAAGCATTACGAAACGAACAAATAAGTCAATAAGTGTCTATTTTTTTTATCTTATTCATTTCTAATATCTATAATGCTTTAGTCTACTTTGTTATTTCATAAACTTCGGAAAGGACCTACACTCATTTGCATTGTGTTGCAGTTCAAAGTGACTGTACTGGATTCTCTTTTTATTCAACTCTTCATCCAGAATTTTTGCTTGCTTCTTATTGATTGTCCGAGCCTTGTATGATGCGGGAACGACTAAACCAACTTCTCTTTTCCTTTTTCCGGTGACATATGATAGACTTCGTTTCCATTTTCGGCTTTCAAGAAGAAATCTACCAAATTAGAAATTTCTATTGGAACGTGTCCAACTAAGAGATTTTTATCAGCAGACTTGTACACAACTACAGCTTGGGCATCGTGCTCTTTTGCTTCTTTTCGTGTACCTGCTTTGCATTCGATAAAGTACTTTTCTTTGAACATAAGCGCCACATTTTGAAGTGGGAGAAACAAGTAAGCGGTGCTTACTCGAGTAATTACGGTAAATATCTTGCTGGTGGTATAATTCATCAATAAGCAAATGCTGTAACTTCAAATGATAACCTAAGAAACTTATAGATAAACTACTTAAATTACTTGAAACAAATAAGAAACCAAACTAGTCAGCTACTTAAAACTCATAGGAGGAA
The DNA here is from genome assembly GCA_964019165.1 of Mastigias papua. Lineage (NCBI taxonomy): Eukaryota > Metazoa > Cnidaria > Scyphozoa > Rhizostomeae > Mastigiidae > Mastigias > Mastigias papua. The sequence continues at coordinate 14,079,699 of OZ025277.1, forward strand.
CTCAATCAGTGTAAGCACCATTTTATTTACTCGTTCATGCTTTTTCTTTTTACGTGTGCATGTTTCTGTATGTATTTACGTGTGCAATTCATATCTTTATTTGCTTATTCATGCTTTCTATTTTTGCATCGGCATATTTCTGTATGTATTTATCTTTTTTCAGAAAAAATGACAACACAATGAATACCGTCGCTGTGATGGGTTTAGACTATTCAATGTATCAATTCGAGAAATTCTTGATGGATAACATTGTAGGATGTCGCACAAGTAAATCAACGTATGTATTGTCTATAAAATAATATTCATATCTGTGCAAATAGATTAAAGAAGAGTTATAAAGAATAGATATAGAAAGTAGATGCAAATAATAGATAGATAACCTAAGGTAGGAAGTACGTTAATTCCAAAAACTTTCGGACGGTTTAATTTCGGACGTTTAATTATCGGGCAAAAGTTTTCGGGCCAAAATTTCAGGGTTTCGGACTATTTCGGACTATTTCGGACAAAAGTTTCAGACAGATGCATAGGAACCAACAAATTTCGGATAGTGTCCTAAATTAGACATGACAGTTCTAGTTTTCATCTTGGTTATCTTCATCTGAATCAAGCTTGAAGATCGGCTCCTCTGGTTCAATGCTTAAAGTAGTTGCTTCACTAGTTCTATATACAAGGAACCCAATTTTATTATATCTTGTTCCTCCAATGCTTCTTTCTGAAACATGCATAGAGTCCATTCAGAAATGCTATTTCTCGTGGAAAGCAACGCACTGCTTTTCCATGTTATATCAGTTGCATATGCCCGATTTCGTTGCTGTGAGCATTCCAGTTATGTGTTTCTTCTGATCCTTACCAATGAGAGGAGTACTCTTTGCTCCACGCTGGTGGGGGGTGGGATGGACGTGACTTGGAAAGCAAGCATAAGATACCATATTCTTCCCTGTATTACCACCATGGGCTTATTGGCTCAACATTCTAATTTAGTGCCGGATTATGATAGAGATGAGATTTATAGTGAGGCAGAACAATATATGAGCACGCTGGGACTGAGATCCTTTTTTCTTTTTCTGGTTAGTGTTAATATACGAATCAGGATGATACAGTGGAATCCTAATAGAATCAGAATACACCTGTTCTGCTTATTGCTAATGTTCATCATTGTTGCATCTGTCTTCCTATAAGGTAGTGGTGCCTCTTAAAGTTTTCAAAAACTATGAAGGACCTGATTTCGTCAATATTTTGCTTTTATCATGCCCTTCATGCAACCAAGCGCCACCCGCCCTTTGTACAAAATTTAGATCTACACCTCTGAGTACATGGGTGGCTATGCTGCTCTTGGATAGGGGCCACATGCAATAGGAATCAGATGGTTGAGAGAGCCAAGTTATCGATAGAATAGACGTGAACGGTTTTCTTTTATCGCTAAAAATAGCAACATACCAAGAGAACTGCTTAGAGAAAAATTGTTAATTCATAGACATTAAAAATCCTTTCGCAGATATTAATTTCGCTCTATCCCAATTTCAAGGATGATTTACTTTAGTTGTCTATTCGTTTAGAAACTTTCCTCGAGTCGTAGATTGAATTTCAAAGTGCTGCATGCGCTTCACCTGTCCCGATTTAACGACGCCTGATATAATAAAGTGGTGATAAAAATTTCGGATGGTATAAATTTCGGATGATAAAATTTTCGGACCACACCATTGTCCGATAATTTAACCGAATGACAATTTTGGGAAATTGTGACGAAGTGGCGGTACCAATAGTTCGGATACAAACAGGGAATACAACCAAGATAGTTTATATACAATATATATAAACAATACAGCAACTCTACTAAACACAACTTTAACACACTAATCTCAAATCCAGCTTTATCCTCGTCTTTCTCTTCTCTTCTCCTCTCTTCTCTAACCTCTATTCTCTTTCTACTCGGCTCTACTCTAGCTTTATTCCAACTCTATGCTCTGCACACTCTCGCTCTACTCTCTATGACAACTCTACTAATACAGCGAAACTACACACGTGACTACATTCCGTTCCAGACTCCTTCACAAAATAATGTAAATCATATTTTGACTGAAATTTGATATCAATTTCGTATTTGACATGTCTTCATGAAATTATAACAACAGTACAGTTTAGTTTAGTTTAGTTTAGTTTAGTTAGTTTAGTATAGTATAGTATAGTATAGTATAGTATAGTATAGTATAGTATAGTATAGTATAGTATAGTATAGTATAGTATAGTATAGTATAGTATAGTATAGTATAGTATAGTATAGTATAGTATAGTATAGTATAGTATAGTATAGTATAGTATAGTACAGTACAGTATAGTATAGTATAGTATTAGCCATTTCTTTATCATAAAGTCAAACACATTGGTGTTTATGCTAAATTAGTACGCCTATGACGATGTCTCGAGTTTGCATTATACTTTATTTCATTTATAATTTCAATTCCCTTCGTTTTTACGTTCCATTTTGATTACTAGACATTCTTGCATAGTTGTGGACAAAAGTGGTTTGATAGTCTATCATCCTGATTTCTCGAAAGCTCAGGCAAATCAACAAATCGAACGACAGCACATCACAATGATGGTAATTACTTGCTTCACTTTTTATGGTTTGATCTTATCATTTATACCATCCGTCAATAACTTTTTTGGTTGGTCAAAATATTACATTATTTACCATGCTATCAACAATCACTCGATCATCTGTGATAGACTGCAATCAATCTATAAATCAATAAATCATGTTTTAAGAATTCTTGTCGTCTCTTTCACGAAACCATTTTCTATGTTTTTCGAAGTGTGCTCTTGCTCCTCCTCTTCTTAGGACTTTCATCTTCTTTATAAGTTTCTCATTTCCTATTGTTAAAGCCTTCAGATCTTGTAATCTTGCATTCATTCTCCTGGATTCGATTACCTGTGTTAAAAATAACTGCTATCTCTCCTCAGCTTGCAGCTTTTGCATTAGGTATATCCATTTCTGGACAGTCGAGGAAATTCATCTGTTGAGTACTCATCAATTACCACGGATCGAGATTTGAATTAGTATTTTATTTACATTTAAATCCGGTTTAGTCGTACCCTGGATGAATAGGATTTTCGCTTAGTCAGGCGGATTTTTCATTCCCCTCCAAAACCAGGCCAAAAATACTTAGTTTAAGTCGTACCCCGGATAAGAATGACGCATAGTCGTACCAGTTCTGTATGTCCTCTCGGCCAAAACACTCAGCTTTTCTTGGACTACTTACTCGATTTTTCCGAAATGCAGATTTGAATAGGATTGAAAGTTTTGTTGGAAATGAAGGTGTTATTGGTTTATCATAAACGAGTATTCTGTTTTAATTGAGTTTTTTGATTTGAGGTGTTTATTAATTTTCTGATATGTCAAAGGAGAAACGTATGCTACAATCTCACGGAAGCGTGGATTTCCAGAACAGGCGTTGTCTGAATGGAATAAACGAAAATCAACGATTTGTGATGAAATAGAGAAAAACAACATGAATTCAACTGGCTATTGAAATACTTGTAAATTTTTCCATGTTTACAGAAAGTGTAGAAATAGGGCCATTCACTTTGAAGGGTAGATGAAGATTGTAAATCCTTTTCAAAAATCAATGGAAAACGATTGTGTATCATATTTCTATTGACACCTTGAAGATGGCTAGGTATAATCTTGATAAGTCAGACTTTTCCGTACTTTCTCGAGAAAATCCGACTTACTTAGAGATTCGATTAACTCGGACATTCGTTAACTCAGACCAATTTCCCATCTCCCTTGAGGGTACGACTTAGCTGGATTCTACTGTAGTTATCAGAATAGTTGTATATTCTTGCAATCAGCTGATTCATAGCAAAAATGAAGTTTATCATTTCCCACTAATATGATTTTAACGTTTCTAGCTACCTGTCATTGCATCCGACTTAATAACAAAAGGACTTCTCATTAAGAAGTCGTGCATTGGAATCCACAAGGCAAATGAATCTTCGACCAACCCTGTGCCTCACCTGCAATACTTCTACGAGGTGAGGGAACTTATAGTACAATGGGGAAAAACTAAATTTGGATTCCCAATAGAAGGGGGGACGCTTAGTTCGGACTTTGTTAAGACCCCCGCTTATCAATGTTTCATCTCGTACAAAACCTTGATGCCCGTTCAACCAGACAATAAAGTATCACATTGAATTTTCTAAGTGTGTACTTCTTTGCTTGTCAAACTTGATTCAATACAGTATTGGATTACGTCAAAGGAATTTTACAATACACTCAATGTGCAAACCAACTCGCAAATCTCTCTATTCCACATTTATTGCGCATTTCGAAATTTCCAACCCTCCTCCTAATTGAAAGTGTGGAAGTTTTCTAGCTCCCCGGCTTTTGAGAACCCCTTCCATTGGGCACTAAAGAGTAGACATAATGGTCCAAAGGCCGCACAAAGAGAGACAAGACTCACCTATGTGTACCAAAACCGAGCCATCTCCTTATGTTGATCTTAGTATATGGTGTGATCCTAAAAAGTTGAAAGTAAGGCTTTGTTTTAAGCTACTTCTATAGGTCACGCCCATGACCATTGGCAATATGTCAAATTGTTCAAGTTTTAATGCATACAAAGTTGTAGAGAGGCGGAATAATTGACTGAAAATATACAAAAAACCGTAATGATGGGTTGGCTCATTCTGCTATGTTAGGTACTTACCAGACAAGCATATGCTTGGAGTGTTCATTTCCTGGTGGAGGCCCAGAGCAAGATCACTTTTTAACAACTAGCCCCAATAGTGTGCAAGATAAACTGACGGTATGTGAGTGCCACCTTCGCCTCTAGAGATCAATTATTTAGGGGTGTGGTTTTGTGTCATTTTGCATTTACCCCTGCGATGTTACTTCTACAGTGCAGTATTCTGCAATAGTAGAGCCCTGAAATTCTAATTATCCTGTAAATCCTAGTGGATTTATGGCAAGTTCCGAGTGGCAACCCAAGAGACTGAAGTCATAAAAATCCACACAGATATAGTTTTTGCAAACCTGCATCATAAATAGCTCACAGCCTTTTTCAAGCATTACTTTACTGCTGAATTTATACCCAAAAAACTAACTCGACCTGGTATATATGCTTTAAATAAAGAAATAATTTGGTTCCTTTTAAAGGTAAATCGGCCCCTAGTTACAATGACGAACACCTAGATCACCTACGATGTTTATTAACTGCATATTGAATTTGAGAAGTATAACTGACTATTGTCTTCCTAAATGCGTAGCTAACTGCGTTCACTGTGAAAGCAGCAATTGGGTACAAACATGCAACAAATACACAAGCAAGAAAATCGAAATGTATGAAACGGAAGAAATTGTGGCTAAGAACCTAGAAACATTAGCGTGCGCGAATAACAGTATTACAGTACTTCCGGCACGGTGTGACGAGTTTATGCCATATTATGGAACAGACTCGATAAGGTTCATGGACCAAAGAATGTGGACAAAATTACCAACAGAAATAAAAGTTCTGCCTCTTTGAGCGTTTTCAAAGGACATATGAAATGCACAAAATGTACACATTGCAACTGTAGGGTTTGTAACGCTTTTATCTAAGAATTAGGTTTTTTGTAATTAGCATTTATATTACCTTTTTTATATTATATATGCACTCTGTAGATAGTTGGTCGGAATTAGCTTTTATTTTCAGCTCTTATAAAGAATTAAAGAATTAATATTAATAATAACAGTGTCTGGTGGCATAATAACTTGTTTAGTGATGCAGAAGAACCCAACATATTTGGGTCCGACATGGGCGAAAATTTTCAATTTTTGCTATCTAGAATGGTTAACAGGACATTTCCAAGACTAAACGATGTTGTCGTGCTCAGAAGCAGTAGTACATCAACTGCTAGCAAGGCAAGGCGTCAAAATACAGCAGTATAATGGCAGTGCATAAGGAATTGTCCCAGATTATGAAAGATTCTCTATGGGAGCATTGTCGTATTGAAAAGTTTCAGGGGGGGACTTTGCCCCTGAGCTTCTACCTCTGCACCTATGGGCCTGAGCCCCCAAAACTATACACGGCGCCTAATCATTGCTAGTTTCCGCAGCTTCCCAATGGTGAATCATTCATTATTTGTTTTTTTCTGATTCATATTTATTTCATTATTTTGTAAATAAATATTTACATATTTCACATATTTGATGTGAAATCCAGTTTATTTGTTCCTCTTGTAAGGGTGTATATTATTTTCCTTTCAAGCTTAGCGTAGCAGACGTGATCGAAGTTCAGCCGTCAGCGATTGCGTTTTGTCCTCAATATAAACTTGTGCCTGTCCCAAACACGAATGTTTATGTGCTGTCCATTAGAAACACGTGTCTACATCAAAGTTACTGTCCTTGTCCGAAGGTAAGTGTCATGCATATTACAGTATTCGACTTGTCACATCTTGCCTGTTGTATTGCATGCTCACTTTTTATTATTCCTCTGGGAGCCATATTAATTTAGCTCCTTTTCAATAACTATTCTATTGCCACTAGAAATAGGGGTATCTACTCTGCAGATTTCAGGCCCAAGCATGAAAAGCTGAGCGGACTCTGGGAGATGCTCCTAATGCCTGAAGGGCTGAAGCTCCCAAAGTTTCATCATTCACCCTGTCTCAAAATTTGTGGAATGTTTTCCTCTTTAGGTTTATATATTTGAGAGTGAAAATGCGAGAAACTAACTGACCCGAGCGGGATTCGAACTCGCGACCCCTGACTTTGTGCGTCAAGTGCTCTACCACTGAATTACAGGGCCCCTCTTTCAAATGTTGTCGAGACAATCTTAATAAATTGATTTGGGCGGTTCATGCGTTTTGTTGTTGTTGTTTACTTTATTTTGAGTAGGCTGTTATATATAGCGTTTACAGCGAATTTAGGCCTACTGAGCATGCTGCATCCAGGCATGGGACCCCTAGTTTAACGTCCCTTCCGAAGGACGGCGGAGTGAGTTGCTTTGGTCGTTTATCTGGAAAGCTGCCCATTCAGTTGCTGACCTAAAACAGCCAATCTCAGCTTCAGCTAGCTAACATAAACTAGCTGAACCGCTTGGCAACTCACCATATTTATATCTATTAAAATATTCTCCGTTCCCTCAGCTTTAAAGTAAGATTAATTTTATAAAACAACTTAGATATTTTTGACAGAAATATTTCGGAATTGTGCAAAAGGAGTGTCATTAAACGGTTGGGTATTTATTAGTTGAAGGTGACATTGCAAAATAATTTAGGCACACCCATTTTCTGAAGAAAGAGAGTAATGTTTAAGTGCTTTTAGAGCCAGGATTTATGAGACCTCTTGATAGTAGAAAAAGGTGTACTGAATCGGTTCACTCGGGTCAGAATAATGTCATTTTAGATCGCGAGTTTCAGGTGAGTGATATTTTGTAATGCCAATGGGCATGTAACTTTGGTAAGCTTCCATTTTCTTGGTTTCTGCAAGAACATTGGCCTTAAATTTGGCCTCTTTAGGAATGCTTACTATCAAACTTCTCATATATACCTAAAAGCTTGTTAGATAATCCTTATTTTATTTTATTAAATGTCCAACATATCTCTATTAACATGTAGAATCTCCAAGATCAACTCACCTGAAACTGCTTCATTAACTAAAACCTCTTCGCTCTAAATAGCAAAAACCAATTTACCAAACATTCACTTCGATGCTAGGCCTGAAACATTTTCGCATTGAAATGCCGGAATATCACGCTTCTGCGTTCAAAGATGCGTCATTCTACAGCAATTTGTTATGCTTACTGTAAACAGTTATTGCCAATACTTTTCATAGACTGCTTCAAAATCTTGTAGATTTATCCACGAAAAAATATCAATATTGTTTTATATATTGTTTTACTTCAGAACTTGAATAGCTGACGAATCTTTTCCCGCCTAAAGTAAGATGGAGGGGGCCCTTACAGCGCAACACTTTTGTTTTGTAAATTTTCTAGATTAGCCCCATTGACTGCTGTTTGCAGTAATTTTTTGCAGGGTGGTGCAATACTTTTCGAAAACGTAAATGTATTTGTTCTATTTCCCAGTGATCTCCTGCGATTTCTCAGAACATTATTATTCTCTTCTACGTGTATAAAGCTATCTTCGTCTATTATTTATTTCATAGAAATGATAGATATTGCAATGATTTTGAGAATTTAATGAAAACCTTATTCATTAACTAGACCTTTTTAAATTTCTAGCACTGCACACCTGATTGATCAATCATCATTCAATATAGGCCTAAATTTAGCTGTGGAACGCTTATGATTGGTCAGAATCCTGCATGATGATTGTTCCATTAATTTGGGAAAAAATAGACCTGATTAGAGTTCTCAAAATTCGACGGCTGTGCTGCGCGCACGTTGCATTTTTCTTGGTCGTTCTTTTTCTGCCTATGATAAAAGATCATTCACCCGTCACATAACGCCTAGCAGAGAGGGAGGACGCCTTGATTTGTTACGCTATTGTTCAATTCATATGTAGGGCTATGCTACAGATCTTTAAGAGAGGGGGAGGGAGGATATCACCAACGTTAAATCTGGCGTTGCGTAACAGTTGAATGAACCCTAACGAGGCTGGTATGGTCATAAATGTCTGTTGATTGTGAATTCCTGCATAGTTCGGAAAATTGATGGGATAATTCTTAAACTGAGCTGAATGTCAACGGATAAACTAATTTTCCTTTGTTCAATTTGTCCACATGCACTCTTAGCAGCAAAGTCTATTTATTTAATTACACGAAGTAAAATTATGAATAAACAACGGATAAATGAACGAGTCAGTGAACCATGGCTTTGATGAAAAAACTTAATCAGGCTCTGTACTCTCTTTGGTCAGAGCAGACTTTTTCTGGAGCTTTGTAGTCACTATTATGTTTATATGATGTGCATAACTATTTTGGTGAATAGCAGTGCTAATTCTGGAATATTTCTTTTGAAGGATGGAACCTGTAGAGCCATATATCCTGAGCATACCTGCAATTGTCCTTGTAAGAATTTCCTAAGATGTGATGAAGCGCTCATGACACTGTAAGTGAAGCGAGGTTTCCATATTATTGTATTCGACGGGCACGCGCCCCTGTTATCAGGGTCACGATGGCGATGCACGGGGAATGTTCTCAAAAGTTCTACTCATCTCGACTTTTGACTAGCACGTCGGACGACGATGCATGTCAATTTGTCTATAAAAGAAGGGTAATTCGGGTTACTGTCTCTCTCTGTGATTCCCTTTGACTGCTATATTTTCTAGCATTTAGCAAATCCACCATACATTTTCATTGGGGGATTGCCAGAGATGTTTCAAATGACTTCCGAAATGTTCATATTTTTTATTGGAGGATTTTCAGAGATTTTTCAAATGACTTCCAAAACTTTCATTGGCGTTGAATGTATGAACTTTTTGCCTTATATGTGCGTAAATGTCTACTCCTGTGTTGGAGGTTGGCAATATGCATTTTGGGCAATTATCATATTTTGTTCACTGAACTTTGTTTAGTGCGCGCATAAATTTTATTTTAAACTTTGCCGCCAAAAACATTGACCGCAGAGCTCCCAAACGTAATGGATTATGTTTTGAAGCAAAAGAATTCGGAAGAATGGATTCTGTTGAAATAGGAAAAAGGGATTTGGACAATAAGAGAGATCTGGCCTTTGAAGATGATCTTTATCGATGAGTCCGACTCTCAACAGTAGATGTAATTTGATTTGTGAACTGAGTTCCAGACTCCCAAACTCAGTTCCAAGCCCCTATTGCACTCACACTTAAAGATGTTGAATGAAATATTCAGTGGAAAATTTAGTCCTTTGACCACTCCCAACTCAACAACGCTGAACAACACTGAATGTGACTCGATATTGTTCAGTGAAATGTACAGCGCCCAATGTCCAAACACTGGAACCTTATCGACTATGTAACAATCACTCAGAGCACATAAGGTACAATATGAATGGTCTACAGAAAAGTGAAATAGCACAGGAACTTGAGCAAAACTTAATTTATAATCCAATTAGTGTTCTTGTTGTTGTTGTGTGTTGAGATTTTGTAAACATAATTAGAATTAAGTTATGTTCTGCTGGAAAAGACTATTTTCCTTGTTCAATGTCTGAATAACTGAACGTAGATACCGCCTGCCGGGAAAATTTTGTCAGGATTCCCGAATGAGAGACTGGCCTGTTGCAGAGAACATCCTGCCGGAGTCAAGTAAGGCTTTAGGTCTATCAGGGGAACTACTGACATGATTTTCTGTGTGAGACAACTTCAGGACAAGTGCAGAGAACAAAATTTCCCCAGTATATGCCTCTTATTGACCTAAAAGAGCTGTCGATGCCGTTTCCTAAGAGTTACTGTGGAAGGTAGCTGCAAGATATGGATGCCCACCAAAATTTGTAAAGATGCTACGAATGATGCATGACGATATGACAGCAACTGTGCTTGTTAATAAAGGTGACTCCGGTCCATCTTAAGTGAAGACGCGAGTAAAACAGAGCTGTCTGAAATCACCTTCATATCGGTGGTAATATTGCTGACATGCCTGACAGAAAGATTGGGATTTCTTTTCGATATTATAGAAAGTTGTTGAACCTTTGGAGGCTAAGGGCGAATAAGTCTAGAAAATACTCCTCTGGAGAAAGTGAAAAATTTTAGTCACATTGGCAGAATCGTATCCTCAAGTGCCATCTTCGATGTTGAGGTCAACCACAAGATCCAGACAGCAGCAGCAGCTTTTTGGCAAAGAGAAATATTGTGGGAATATGTCTGCAAAATTCAAATCAGTATACCTACGTAAAATTTGCTTGGGGAGGGCCCACTCAGCAGTTCTTTCAAAAGAGAGCATATACCGACGATACATATCTCCTGTTTGCAGTAATATTTCGAAAAGAGAAGCAGCAAAGCCCTAGTAAAATCTTTCTGCTACGTAAAAATGTAACAATCTGCCCGGAAAAGAGAAATATCGCGTGCAACACCAGCTTTGTGTATGAGGTGTTTTTCGTACAGCACAAAGCCTGTGACGTCATCTTTTTTTCTGAAACTGATCAAAAATGATTTTCTGTTCACTTTCTATTGTCTGTTGCGCGTTTTGATTGGCCAATGAGGATGTAAACAAATTAACTATTTGGCTAAAAACACCCCCCCCCCCTTCCTATCGGAGATGCATCACAGCACTAGAAGGGTTTCAACAGAGTTACCTACTCAAGATGTTGAACACCAGTTGGCAAGCTACAACACGTTGTAGTTTCTTGCATAGAAAAAGTTGTGGTGATAACCAATTTAGATGGTCTGTTACCAACTTTTGAGGCAGAAGATAGGGTATAAGGCGGGCTGAAAAATACATTAGAACAGTGCGAAATTAACATTAAGAATTGGGAAGAGATAGCAATGAGCAGAACTGAATAGAGAAGAGCAGTGTATTTATTTAATAATCGCTTACACTACGACTATAATTTCATTTGCCTTCCTGTTTATTGACATTTAGTAATTCTAGATCTTCACTTGGTAGAATAACTATTAGCGAATGATATGTATATAATTGAACGTATGATCTCACCCAATGTTGTTTTAGCTTTTGTCGCTTGTAGACGGTGAAGCAAGGAAACTTTTGTAGATGCATTTTATATTGCGTTTTATTGTCACCAGTGTATATGTCAACTAACTATTTTACAATTTGAATGTGCTATATACAATTGTTCCCCGGAATTACGCAAAACGATGAAATAAACAAAAGCTGTGTGAGAAAGGAAGGGCTAAATTATGTATGGCAATGTGTTGAGGGAAAGCTGGTATGAAAATAGGCCTAAACAAATGTCAAGGTGTTGTGACGCAATAGAATGTTAGTGTGATGTTAGTTCAGTATTAGCGTAGAGGAAGTGATGGCAGTGAGCTGTAGAAAAATTTGCACGGGAACATAAGCATCAAGCTGCATTCGATCAGCTGAAAGCAGCTATTACTAAGCCACCTGTCATGGCATACTTTGATGCTAAGAAAGACACTGTGTTTACAGTTGATGCCAGTCCCGTGGGTCTGTCAGGAATCCTATCTCTAAGGTTCACATGTGATGCAGACGGTCAAGTTGTTGCATATGCTATCCGAGCATTATCTGGTGTAGAGCGTTGGTGCTCTCAAACCGAGAAGGAGGCCCGTAGCACTGTTTGGGCTATAGAACATAGATTTTCCTCTGGAGCTATTGGTAGTTTGCTGGGAGCAATGAAGGCATGGGAAAACATGTCTGCCAATATGCATGGCCTAAATCAGGGAAGGCCTAAGTCAAGATCGATGATGAGAAAACAAAGGGGCTCCTATGGAAAATCAAATCGCACACATAGAAAGTATTTTTTTATTATGACTTTACTGCTCAGTGGAGACATCAGTTTAAATCCTGGACCAGTTAAAAACCCATGTTCCATTTGCCTCAGACCAGTTACCAGAAACCACAAAGCTGTGTCCTGTGACGCATGCAAAGTTGAAGTTCACATTCATTGTGAAGGAATAACCAAAAAGGAATGTAACAATCTTGCAAAGCTTGATGAATTCCCATTGACATGCAGGCGATGCTGCTCAACAAGTTTACCGCTTTTTAATATCAACAACGGAATGATAGAATATCAGATCGGTAATCTTAATCATTCAAATGATGTAGATATGCCTGCATTTGAGGAGGTAGATTTCCATCAAATAAAGGAAAAGAGTGGCTTGAAAATGCTTCACCTGAATATCAATGGTGTATTATCCGAGTTAGACTATGTGAGACTGTTAGCCGAAAAGGTAGGATTTGATATATTGAGCCTGAATGAGACAACAATAGATGCAGAGATTGGAGATGAAGACATCCATATTAATGGCTACTCAGTTTTTAGAAATGATAGATCAAGACATGGAGGTGGGGTACTTTTGTATGTTAAAGAATCAATAGAAGCATACCAAGTAAAAGAATGGGAAGAAGACGGCATTGAAGCTGTTTCGGCAAAGGTCTGCTTGAAAAATAGTAGCCCACTAATAGCATACAGCCTATATAGACCACCTAACAATGGCCAGGATGTGGAAGACATGGAGGCAGTGTATAATTATCTAGCAAGAGTTAAGAATAAGCTTAAAGAAATGAAGGAAGTGCATATCTTTGGTGACTTGAATTGTAATATGTTGAAATCTAATGCTTTGTCATCACTGGTTAAGGACACATGCAATATCACAGGTGGGGCACAGCTAATTAAGAGCCCAACCAGAGTTACAGCAACTTCATCATCTTTGATTGATATTTTCATCTGTACTGCTGAGCATTTTATCAAAGACTGTGGAATCATTAAAACAGCAATAAGTGATCATTATATGTTATATGCAATAAGAAAAGGAAAGAAATTCAGATGCCCTCCAAGGATAATTGAAACTAGATCATTTAAGAAATTTGATGATAATAAGTTCAATGAAGATCTTGAAGCAATGGATTTGACAGGCATGTATACCTCAAAAAATATTGATGATGCAGCAACTATTTTCACTGAAAAGCTTCTAAGTGTGGCAGATAAACATGCTCCAAAAGTAACAATTAGACTTAAAAATAGGATAAATAATATCTTCTCTGATGAGTTTATAGGAACGTGAGTTTGTTGCTTCCTATAGACTGCTATGCTCGTTCAGTGACATCCTTCGTTGATCCATGTTGTTGCGAGGATCAGATTTAACGTGCTGAGAACACGGAGGCAGAGAGAGGAGACGATGTGTTGACTGTACTCTGACTCTACTCTGACTGAACTTTACATTACAATAAACAGTGATATATACATAAACAGAGAACAACCGAAATAAACATGAGTTACGTACAGGAAGGGTTAGGTGCTTGTTAGTTTATTGTTGAATTGGCTCATGGTGTGATGATTGCGTACAGAACAACAGAATAGGAATGACCAAGGTGTGATGACAGGAGTGACGTGTGGTGATGTCCCAGGTGTGTGATGCTGTGAATGAGAATGAATGAAAAGAAGAAAATCGGCATGGAGTATGAAATGGCCTAAGTTACTATGTTTACGTGTCACTACAAGAGCTCCCCCCTTAGAATGCAAGCGGATGAGAAGCATTCGATCAGTAAGGGAGAAAGCAGTGTAGGATTGTAAACATTGTAGGAGAGTGAGATGAGCAGATGACGAAATGTTAGAATAGCGTTAGTTGTCCTAGCTAGATGTTAGTGATACTGACTAGTGTTACGAAGGGCTATATATACGGTAATAGTTGAAAATAATTGATCATAATAACATGAATATAGTATTTGAGAATACACTTGAAAATACACGATATTAAGATGACATACACGGAGAATATAAAATAAGTGTCCAAACATACTATAGTTCAAAGGAGTCACGGCGACTCTAGTGAAGTTTACGAGGTTTTGTGTATTGGATCAACCAGGAACCAGACTGTCGGCGCTCGACGATTGTGCGAGTGTACAAGGTTTTATGAGTAGGATGACCAGGAACCTGCGTTGCTGACTTGTTGAAGCACTGCGGTGAGTCGAGTGCAATTGATGTTTGCTTGCGAACATTTTCTGGGCGCGGAATGTTGCCGACCTAGCGTGCGTGTGCACCAGCTTTTGTAGGAAGTGCTGCCGAACCTGCGATATTTGTTTTGAGTTGTTGGTTGTCTTGCTTGCTTGATGAAGCTGGATCAACGAAGGATTTGCGGATCACGTCTCGGTCACCATTATAGGAACATGAGTTTGTGGGTCCTATAAGCTGCAAGTGTTCGATAAGTGACATCCTTCGTTGATCCGTTGATGGCTAGTATCATTATTTAACGTGCAGAGAACACGGAGGCAGAGAGAGGAGGCGATGTGTTGACTGTACTCTGACTCTACTCTGACTGAACTTTACATTACAATAAACAGTGATATATACATAAACAGAGAACAACCGAAATAAACATGAGTTACGTACAGGAAGGGTTAGGTGCTTGTTAGTTTATTGTTGAATTGGCTCATGGTGTGATGATTACGTACAGAACAACAGAATAGGAATGACCAAGCGTGTGATGACAGGAGTGACGTGTGGTGATGTCCCAGGTGTGTGATGTTGTGAATGAGAATGAATGAAAAGAAGAAAATTGGCATGGAGTATGAAATGGCCTAAGTTACAATGTTTACGTGTCACTACAAGTTATTACTCCTTATAAAAGAGAGAGACCATGCAAAGATAATCTCAGCAAGGTCAGGTAGAGAGGAGGATTGGTTGACATATAAAAAATTGAGAAATAAAGTGAACAACAAGAAGAATCAGGAGAAGAAAAACTACTACAATGTAATCATAGAAAATTCCAAAGATGACCCAAAGCAGATGTGGAAAAAGCTCAAAGAACTGGTTCCAGATAAAAGTAACAAAAAATCTCAAGTCAAGAGGCTGGAAATAAATGGAAATGATGAGACAGATAGTTTCAAAATTGCTGAACATTTCAATCATTACTTTGTGAGCATTGCAAGTAAGCTAGCAGAGAAATTTAAAAGAGACAAACCAGCTCAAGCACCCTTACCCAACCAGTCAAATTCAGTTCTTCATTTTAAACAAGTAAGTAGCCAAAAAGTCTGCATCTTTATTAAAGAGCTCAAAAATGGGAAATCAACAGGCATAGATGGAATAAGTGTAAAACTTCTGAAAGCTGGTGCAAAATCTCTTAGTCCTGCCTTAGCATTTCTATTCAACTACTCAATAGTAACCAGTACAGTGCCTAAGATATGGAAAAGAAAGAGAGTCTCTCCTATTCATAAATCTGGAGAGAAAACTGACTGCTGCAATTATATACCGATCTCTATTCAACCAATACTACTCAAGCTCCTTGAATCAGTAATCCATGAGCAATAGAGGGATTACCTTACAAAAGAGAATCAGCTTACCGTTAGTCAATCTGGATTTAGAAAAAATCATTCCACCTCAACAGCAGTAATTGATGTCTCAGAGTTTATCATAGGCGACATTAGCCATGGTAATTACGTAGGAGCTATATTCCTTGACCTAGCAAAAGCATTTGACTGTGTTTACCATCCGATACTATTACGGAAAATGCCACGCCTTGGAATCAAGGATTCTGAATTAGCTTGGTTTGAGTCATTTCTTAGTAACAGAACTCAAGTAACTATCATCAACAGCAAGCGATCAGACGAGTTGCATGAGAAACCTTTTGGAGTCCCCCAAGGCTCAGTGCTAGGACCAATTTTATTTTTGATATACATCAATGATTTAACATCAGTTGTTGGTTGCAAAATGCACCTTTATGCAGATGATGCTGTGCTTCTTGTGGCTGACCCAAAGGCAGAAGAAAGCCAAGTTAAGCTTAATAGAGAAATAAATAATGCGACAAAATGGCTAACAGCACACAGGCTTACAATACACACGGACAAGACAAAATACATGATCTTTGGAAGCAAGCAAAATTACTAAGTATCAACAAGATGCAAATCATGATTGATAATAAAAAGCTTGAGCAGTGTGACAAATTCAAATATCTAGGTGTTTGGTTTGATCCTCACCTAAACTGGAATGAACATCTTAAAGCATTAGCAGATAAAATCAGCATGAAAATAGGTAAGATTAAAAGAGCCATGCCATTTTTGAGCAAGACCACCAGAAAACTGCTTGTCAATGCCATAGTGATGCCACATTTTGATTACTGTTGTGAAGCATGGTCGTCAGCTAGCAGCACTAGCTTAAAGAGTCTTGGACGTCTCTATAAGAAGGCAACTAAACTCGCATCTAATGAAGACAGAATATCACTACAAGACCGCCTTGATAAGAACGTAGCAATATTAACTTTTAAATGTTTGAATGACTTAACACCGATGTATCTCCAAGAAAAATTCAAATTAACATCACCTGTGCATCAGAAAAACACAAGATCGTGTAGATACAACAAGATATATGTTGAACGTATAAAAAACCGATGGACCTCTTTAACATTCAAAGCAAGAGCTACTAAGATATGGAACAAATTACCCGATGAAATAACATCTCTGCGTAGTATTTTACAATTTAAGTCACATTTTAAGAACTGATTTGAACACATTTATTAAGGATTTTAATGCTTTTATGTACTTTTTTCCTTTTAGCTTTTGAATTTAATTTTTACGTTACTTTGACAGTGGGCCCTATTGTAAAGAATTTCTCTCTTTGTAGATAAATTATTATAGGCTACCCACTTTAAATATATCATATTAACATTTCATCTTTATCTTTATGGTCATTCATTCACACTTGAAACGGGCCATAAGCCCTTAGAAATGGTATATGGGAGTACCAAATCCAAACCAAGTGCTCGAAATGAAAGATGGGTCCTTCGCCTTCAGCTGGTACAATTTCCAAGTCAAGTATAAACCAGGCCTAACTGATCAGTCTGATTTTCTATCGCGACACCCTTCCATAAATAACAATGTACAACAAAGCAAGATGGTGGATGAATACGTAAATTTCATAGTACAGCATGCTATTCCAAAGTCAATGACCCTTGATGAAATTCGTGAAGCGACGGAAAAAGACAGAGTTCTTAAAGCACTTAGAGCTGCAATTCGTCTTAATCCGTCAAAGATGAGCTATCAATTGATGTGTTACACATAATAGTACGCGGTTCCAGGATAGTCATACCTGAATCTTTGCTCAAGAAAGCAGCTGACTTAGCCCATGTCAGTCACCAGGGACTACTAGAAAAAACAAAGGCACTTTTACGTGAAAAAATCTGGTTTCCTGGCATTGATTCACTTGTCAAGGAGACTATCGCAAAATGTCGGCCGTGCCAATCAGTTGGGAAGCCTAACCCTTCTGAACCTCTTCACATGACGGAGATGGCAAGTGTACCATGACACAAAATTAACATTGATTATTTTTGGTCCACTTCCATCTGACGATTTACTTCTGGTTGTCATAGACAGGTATACCCCATATCCAGAGGTTGAAGTTGTGCGCTCAACAAAAAGTTCTGTAGTTATTCCCAAGTTGGATAAGATTTTTGCTGTTCGTGGAATCCCATTTAAATTAACGTCTGACAATGGACCACTATTCAATGGGGATGAGTTCGCTCGTTACTTAAAATTGTTGGGTGTAAAGTTTACCCCATCTACTCCCAAATGGCCACAAGGTAACGCGGAAGTCGAACGCTTCATGCAACCTTTAACTAAAGCGTTAACGACGGCAATTGTCGAAGGAAAGAAATGGCAACAAGAGCTGTGCAGGTTTTTAATTAGAGTACAGAACAACACCACATAGTACGACCAAGGTACCACCGTCCAAATAGTTGCAGGGACGCCTACGCAGGCAGCTGCCCCTCCTGCCCTTTCCAAGGACTTAATTATTTTAGTGCAAAAGTGTTTATAATGTGCCCTCAATAGGAACCTTGCCCCCCTGCCCTCGGTGAGGGGCAGGCGTGCCTGAATAGTTGTTTAAAATATGTCTTGGATAATGTCTTGTCATATAATGTCTTGGATATATAATGTCTTGGAGCATTACCGACATTAAAACCTCGTACTATTGTTAAACGGCATTAAGAAGCTAAAGGTAATGAGCAGAAACGTTGTGTTTACAAAAAGTCGTATGCAGATTTTCATCATAATGCCAAAGAAAGTTTGATCAAGGTTGGAGATACTATTCTCGTACAACAAGAGAGAAAGCAGAAATTAGTGCCTAAGTTCAATACTACTCCATATAAGGTAATTGCTCGTAAAGGCATGAAAGTTGTGGCAGAAAGCAAAAAACAACATCGTATTACGCGAAATGTTTCGCATTTCAAGCGGATTCCTAATGTGAATGAAATAGGGTATAGTAGTGACGATGACAAGTGTGATAAAGAACCTGAACGAGAATGTGATTATAGGAGATCAAACAGAACAAGAAGAGCACCAGTGAGATACAGATCTGGACTTTCTTATTAACATTTGATAGCATTTCCATTTTATATTATTATTGTCTTGTTGTGTTGTGTTTAAAAAAGGGGATGATGTAGTAATGACGTATGTAGTCCTCAGGGATCTAAAGGAGTAGTAAGCATAAGCAAGCATGCGAATACGTTGAATGTACATCCATATTACAAATTTCGTTCAAAGAGAGTGTTTTCTTCACTACTATCACAACCCACAGAGTTTATAGATCGCAGACTGTTAAATGGATAATGGCACGACACGGTTGTTGTCGTTGTTATACCCTCAAACAGAGTGTCCAACCCTTCACAATTACCGTATTTCCTCGAATGAGCAACCCTATCGAATGAGCGCCCCCCCCCCCTTTAGTAACGATTTGCCAACAATAACGAAGAGAATGAAAACAAGACACACCACACCACTCAAGTCAAACATGTGAAGACTGCTTGATCTACTGCCGGTCTGGACTTATTCAAGGAACAGTTATCAATTTTGAGCAAACTAGACTTGAATCCATTTGAAAGGCTGGTTTCAGAACAGGATGTTGCTCATGCTGCAATACCCGCCAAAAGTCCTGGGACACTTCGCACTTTTTGTATTCTGCAACGAACTTTCATCCCCCTCTCCCCCTGAAACAATGTTGGTTTTCTGGTGAAGTACCTGCGATAATGGGAAAATTTCGCGTGCACGCCAACTTCAAGTGTCCCACAAGCGAACCAACATTGTTCTAGGGGGAAGGGGGGTGCATGTTTGTAGCAAATATGACAATATGTAGAGGAAAGTGGTTTTTTATCTGTTTCTTCCAAGTGTCCCAAGGACTTTTGGCGACTATTGTCTGGTATCAAATTTGAAAGATAGAAGATATTTGACTGCAATCATTGGCGATAGTAGGGTTTTCGGGGGCGCTGATTAAGATAGTGACAACAGTTTTTACTTATCTTTACCCTATGACGTCATGCTGACGTCACAGGGTAAATTTATTGGACTTGTCTCTTGAATATGCGCATGAACGGTACTTTTGTACATACGAGTGCAACTGTAAGTCATGTTCATAAAAATATGAGGCTATAGCTTCTATATAACAGAAACGCAGAGGAATTACGAGCAGTAGTTTGCGCTTAACATAGTATTAAAGACGTAGCCTCGTAACCGTGAACTTGACTGTAGGAATGGAAAAACGGTCCTAAGCGGCTGCATGTGGCCATAAAAGTGTATCATAAGGGTTCTCAAAGATTAAAATGCGATGACGAGAGAAGCGAAAATTACCGAAAAGAAGAATGAAGTTGTTAACTTGTGGCAAAAGGAGTTTAACTTGCCTCATAGTGAAATCACAACTCGGTGTAGGATCTCTAAATTCCCTTTCCCTTGTATTTACTATCTCTTCATATGTTGCGTTTATGTGTCTACCCACAACTATTGGGAAAGATTGTGTCTGTATGACTACGAAATCAAATGAGTGCCCCCCAAAGAAGCTGATTTGTAAATGAGCGTTCCTCCCCCCCCCCCCCGAATGACCGCCTCCTCTCGAAGGCTGACTTATAAATGAGCGCCCCGATCGCACTTTCAAGGAAATTCGGTATTCTAGCCCTCCTTTGTCCCGCGAAGGGCGGGGTCTCCCGCTATTTTCACTAAAGAGTAATCTCCCGTTTTCAGCCATCAAATCAGAGAAAATATCCCGCAGTTTAATCTTTTGTAATTAAAAGACCTTATTGTAACAAATTTCACGGAAACTTAATTGTGAAGATAAGCATGAAGTTTACATAAAATTTCAACTTGAACGTATCATTTTCTATGGACCGGCCAGTTGGATAAGGGATGCTATGGCAACAGGAATGTGCCGAATTTGGGGGTGCAGTTGCTGTCATAAGCACAGGTTTTGCAGAACCACTCGGTGATTTTTCGTCACGTGAAATGTTGCCTTGACGATCATGTTTTGTCTGTTATTATGCTGACTTCGCTGCTTTGTCAGATTTTTGTGTCTTATTGAGTTTCTTTTGCCGTGATGATTAGTATCATTAGAATATAGTGACAGCCTCTTCGCACTAAATGTGCGGTGGTCCTAGGTGCACTCATGGCTTTGTCGCTGAGACTGGCCTCCATAAGAGTATGAACCAAAATATGGAAAAAGGTGCCTCTAAGCAATCTCCAACCATCTTTTCAATATGGTGTGGTCTAGTCCATTTTCGATGAACCACACCTTTTTTGTAACGTTCTGTGTTCCTTGCTGGTGGGCAGTATTCACTAAAGTCTTATGCCTAGGCCATAGGCCTAGGCCTAAGTAGAAGTAACACAATTGAAACTTTGCTTTGCTGTGTATGTATTATATTGCTGTCTCTGATAAATATTCCCCTTGGATGTCCTCTGATCTCAAACGTGTTTTCAAAGCGAGAGACAAAATCAAAATCGCTGCTGTCAAAAATAAATCTGAGTTCTTAATGTCGGCATACCGACAGTTAAGGAACAAAGCGACTAAAATGAATAAGGAAGCTAAGAGAGCATATTTCATGAATAAAATCCGCGCCTCTGAATGAAATCTTAAAGAAACTTGGAAAACGATCAATAAACTTGTTAACAAAAGGTCGAAAACTACAAACATATCATCTCTAAATGTTGATGGTAACTCAGTCACTGATCCTATTGGTATTGCTAACTCAATGAATCAATTCTTTTGTAATGTCGGTGATGAACTATCTAAAGATATCCCCGATACAGAAATCAGCCTCCTAATGGGCGAGCATACCATAAATCCCTCTAATGCCACTTTTATATTTGCACCAGTGGTATCTGAACAGGTAGCCCTAGCGATGAATAAGATTAAGACCTCCCATGGTTATGGTCTTGATGAAATCTCCAGTTTCTTCCTTAAGATTGCAATGCCCGTCCTGGCGGAACCCCTGCGTCAGCTTTTCAATTTGTCATTGTCAGCTGGAGTTTTTCCCGATCAATGGAAAATTGCCAGGATTGCTCCTATTTACAAGGAAGGACACAGTGACATCAGATCAAATTATCGTCCAATTTCGGTTTAACCAGTAATCTCAAAACTTTTCGAAAACCTTGTAAATGACCAGTATTACAACTTTCTGGTCTCAAATCATCTCCTGTACTCCCATCAGTCTAGCTTTCGACGGCTACACTCAGTACTGACCTGCCTACTCATATTTACTAATGACTGGTATCTGAATACCGAGAATGGTAAATATACCTCGGTCACATCTATCGACTTAAAAAAAGCTTTTGATACGGTAAATCACGAAATTTTGGTTAAAAAGCTGGAAATCTATGGAATCAGGGGCAAAGAGCTGCTCTGGTTTAAATCATACCTTACTCATAGGAAACAGTGCTGTAAGGTGAATGGAAAGCTTTCTGATCTTGGAGAAGTGACTTGTGGAGTTCCCCAGGGATCGTACCTAGGTCCTCTACTTTTTATTATCTATATAAATGATCTTCCATTATCCATTAAACATTCACAAGTTAACATGTATGCAGATGACACAAGTCTGTCGTTCTCCTCTAAAAATATTCTCACCATCAACGAACGGGTTAATGAGGACCTGAAATGTCTAAAAATCTGGCTTGCAGGAAATAAGTTATCAATAAATGTTGCAAAGACAAATAGCCTTGTGATTGGAAGTAGGAAAAAACTTAAGGATATCCAATGCCCACTGACAATAAAACCATCATTCGCAATAAGTGGTGATGAAATCTCGATTATAGAACGTACTAAATACTTAGGAATTCAAGTGGATCAATACATGAACTGGGAAAATCATATAAATCATGTGATAAAAAAGATTTCAAGGGCCTTAGGTATGATTCGACACGCAAAAAACTTTCTCCCTCTAACCACCTTGCAGACCATGTGCAAAAGTATAGTTGAGCCATAATTTAGATTCTGCTGCCCTGTCTGGAGTTCCTGTGGCGTCACTGCCTTAGGCAAGCTTCAGACGCTCCAGAATCGCGCAGCTTGAATCGTGACAGACAGCTCATACAAAACTTCAGCGTCTCCTATCATCGAGAAACTGGGATGGCTAACGGTGAATGACCTTATAGAAACAGAAACTCTTAAAATGATCTACAAATCAAAAAATCAACTAGCTCCCGAATATCTGAAAAGCATGTTTATAAAATTATCCGAATATAGAAACAGACAGCTTCGCGATAGTGATACCGATCTTTATGTCCCTTTACTAAAATCGGCATGTGGCCAAAAAAGTTTCTCCTATAGAGGAGCAAAGCTCTGGAATAGCCAACAAACTGAAGTGAAGAGAGTCAAATCTCTTACACAATTTGTGAAATCATTGAAAAATCACCGACTGTAATTATCTCCGGACTCGTATTTTTTACTCGTTACTTATGTTTATATTATATTATAGTATGTTCTTTTTAAAATATTGCAAACAAGTACTTAATTTATATTCTTTTTTTTTAAACAAGGCAGTTTGAAAATCAAATATATTAAAATTTGAAACTTACCCTGTATAAAGAAATTGTAAATGAAATGAAATGAAAATGAAATGTAACCGAAAGACTGATCAATGTGAATTAAACACTCATTACATATGACATCAACTGAACGCCAATCAATACATGGTGCGTCAAGATCACAATACACGATATGTCACGATCACAATACACGTTGACAAGGGAACATATTGCCCGGACAGGGTGTTTACTACGCACAACAGGACTCCACATAAACGTAACACTGAAACACGCAACATGATAATTCAAGTAACATGAAATACAACGTAACACGACTAAACATCAAACTCAATTCGTTACATTTTGAAAGTAAACATATCATGTAGGCTGCTAAGCTCCCGCAACCTCGTATGAGAATGTTGGCATGTTTGTTAGTGTCAATCTTGAAATGTGCTAAAATATTTGAAAAGTCTGTTGGTACTACAGAACTTCACTACAGCACGAAAAAGCGGTACCATGTTTTAACCATACTGAAAAGCTTTTTTTTCGTCCGACACTCGTCAGAGTATGAAACGTCGGATAGTGACCGAAAGGTGAACCAAAATTTATAGCCAGATATGCGGGTACACGTGATATGATGAACGTGTACCCGCATATCTGGCTATAAATTTTGGTTCACCTTTCGGTCACTATCCGACGTTTCATACTCTGACGAGTGTCGGACGAAAAAAAAGCTTTTCAGTATGGTTAAAACATGGTACCGCTTTTTCGTGTTGTGGCTAAAATATTTATTCGTGTTGAACAGCTTTTATTTCTATATAGAATTGTATTTGTTTTTTAGCTGTATTTACGTATATGTTTAATGCTAGGGAGTAGTCATGGTATTTTGCTCTCCCTTGGTTCCGTCCTAGTAGTGTACTTTAGTACAGTCAAACTCACGTTACGCAAAGGATGTCCAGACCCACCGAGAGCTTGTGTGGTGCGCAGGTCAAATGGAAAAAGCGCGACCCTTGATAATGCCATTGTAACATGTATCATTTGGCTGGGTAACAATTGTCATATTAGGGGAGGGGGCAGAAACACCAGGTCAAAGTGCACAATTTTACCACATGGACGGCTTTTAACCTCCATTGTTGAAATTTTTGCAAGATTCAAATGCCTTCTAAGAGTTCAGATTGGCGCTTATACCACTTTAGTGTATGAAGGAATTATCAATTTTGATTTTTGAAGGCCTATTGATCTTGTTTGCCCGCCTCCGCCCATAAACCTACTGTTTCCGGTGAAAACAGAAAAGGACAATGAACGGGAGTTGGCTGAAGTGAAAAGTTTGCAGGGCTGCCAGAATCTGCAATGTGAGAATATACAAAACTGGTAAGAGGACCTCATGCTTTCTCTAGGTGACAAGTAGATTTTTTAATGATTGATTGATTGACTGATTGATTGACTGATTGATTGACTGATTGATTGACTTATTCATTTATTTATTGAGTGATTGAGTGATTGATTGATTGAATAGCTCACTTAAATGATATCTGCTGCACGTGTGGAGTGTGTGTGTGTGTGTGTGTGTGTGTGTGTGTGTGTGTGTGTGTGTGTGTGTGTGTGTGTGTGTGTGTGTGTGTGTGTGTGTGTGTGTGTGTGTGTGTGTGTTGCATAATATGCACTTGTTTTCCAGTTTCACTGAGCTGACCTGTATTTTATAAGTTACTTTTCATTATGAAATGTGAGGTATTTTAATTATAATTACAAATATACATACAAGTTCGCCAAGTTTTAATGTGACATGTACTTGTGTCATGTGCACAGTAACTTTATTTATTAACGTGCCGTACTTTCAAATTTATTTTGTTTGTTGTTTTGTTCCTTCCATTTTGATTTCTGTTGCTCATAGGGCCAACTGTACCAAGATAGGCTGTCAATGGTGCTTCATGAAACCGAGCGGCAAGTTGATGTCGACTTCTGCCCAGTTTTGTGGATTCAGTGAAAAGTGTCCGCGCGGCATACTCCTCGAGGCCATTGAAGTTGATGATCCTACAATCGATCGTGTATTTCTAATAATTTTAGCAGTAGTTGGTAGTTTTATTTTAAGCATTTTGATTGGATGTATCATCTATGCATGCAGGAAAAAGTTATTTCACCGCAACGGCAACGGACCCTAAGACACTTTCCAGAATAATGCAGCAAGATGAGGGTGGGGTAGGTATACTTGAATTCCTGCTGTATTGTTTTTCACGCACGCCCGACTGCGTGAAACTATACAGTGCAAGGAAACTGAGCTGCGCATAATTTTCGGGGTCGATGGTGAACAGGTGCTAATTGGCCAATCATAGAGCCAAATAGACGCATTATTCATCATATCACGTGTACCCGCATCTGGCTATATACAGTATTTCGTTTCACCTTTCGGTCGCTATCCGACGTTTCATACTCTGACGAGTGTCGGACGAAAAAAGCTTTCAGTATGCTAAAGCAATGTTCCCGCTTTTTCGTACTATAGTGAAATATATAAATCGTTGAATCAACTAAACCCTGAATATATGTGGGAATTCTTTATAAAGAAAGATGTCCCCTATAATCTACGCACCAAGGAATTGTGCAAATTACCCTTAGTGAGTTCCCAACGATATGGATTCAATTCTCTATCATTTATGGGGAGTCTGTTATGGAATACCCTGAATGACGAGCTCAAATTAACATCCTCTCTTATAAAATTCAAAAAAGGTATAAGTAGCTGGAATGGCAGGAGTTGCACGTGTTACATTTGCATATCATGAAGATTTTACTTTTATTTCCTTTATCGTATTTTTTTGTAGAGTAGATAGTTGGCGTAAATTAGTATTTAACTATGGTAAACCAACTGTAAATATGGTTTATGATTATATGATTATATGATTATATGATTATATGATTATATGATTATGATAATTTTCATTTCATTTCATTTTCATATCATTTACGGAGGGTCTCCCTTCAGCTTATAATGGTTTACTAAGGGCCGTCAATTTACTTTACTTACTCTCTCCTTGTACCGTCCGGTACATTGGGCGATAAATTAATTTTTCACTTTTATCTCCCTCTTTGTAAACGGATGCAACCCTAGCAGTTTTCCATAGATCGGGAAAAATGCTCGTCTTAAGAGATGCATTGAAAAGCATAGCCATGGAACTTTCTAAAAATGCCAATCCCAGTTTTAGTGAATAACTTGATATGTTGTCAGTTCAAAGCTCTTCGAATTATTGGATTTGGCAATGGCTTCCCTTGTGTCCTGGACCATAATGGATTTGAATCTAACGTTTGGAGTCGAGCTCTTTATTTGAAGTTTATCTGATAATAATGGGTTTGCGGCTTCTTCGATATTTTTAGCAAGACTGGTACCAATTGTGCAAAAGTAATTACTAATAACATTTGCAATTTCACTATTGCTAGAGATTGCTTCGCCACAGCTCTTGATTTAATCAATATTTGTAGATTTCGACTTTTTATATGTAATTTCATTTATTGCTTTTTAAGAATCTTTAATATCTCCTTTGCACGCAATTTTAATATCTTTTCGTTGTAATATTTCTTCTTAAGTTGTGATAAGAGAATTAGTTGCATTACGAGTTTTTCTATATGATCTCATCAACTCAGACGATTTGGATCTAAAAGCTACCTTTTTTCAGTCTATCCCTGGTTCTCATTAGTGCTTTAAGTTCCTCATTAATCCAGGGGAACATTTTTCGGACGCACGAGTTCGATTTAATGGGGCATGTTTTTCAATTATTAGAGAGAATAGATTTGTCCATTCGCAGACTGGTTAATTCACGGTATCAGTTTTACTTTAGACATTAGATACTGCAGACATTAGATACATCAGACAGGGGAGCATCTCGGTTGAACTTTTTCACTTTACGAGTTTTTGTTATCGTATGATCCCTTTCAACAGGACCATTAAATTTGCAAATGCAATAGACCATATAGTGGTCACTCATATCTACTTCATATACTCCTGATTCAATAACTTCCCGGACGCATCTTGTGGCAATATGATCAATAATAGTAGACGAGCTGCATGTAGCCCTGGATGGGTCCTTTATAAGCTGCTTTAGACTATAAGTATTGTATATGTTATATATATTTAACAGGTGTATAGCATTGCCACCGGTTAAGTGATCATTTTCTTTATTGTTAAAATCATAGTTGGTGTCTCCAAGAAGGATTAATTCCTTTTTCTAAGCAGGAAAGTATTTTCGCCATTTTATCGAAAGTCTCAACCGTATGACATGGAGGCCTGTACCAAGCTAGAACTAGAAAAGATTTTGCTTTAGGGGACTCTACTTCAATACAAATTGTTTCTAGCCCATTAGCTGGAATATCATTTCTATTCTTAAACCTTATACGATCTTTGATATGTATGGTGACCCCACCACCATGGTTGGATCTTTCAAGCCTAAAGGTAGAAATTCGATTTCCTGAAAATGGCTTCTTATACCGCTGACATTAAGGGAAGCAATCGCCATACCCTTTTTCACCCAAATCGCTGATGAGGGAAGCCAGCCCTATCACCAGATGACATTGCAAATTTGTGGTTTGAGAATGTTTCGGAGGCATGCTCAGCGTCTTCCCTACTTATGGTCGTAAGAAATACTTTTCAATTTGACAGCAATATTGCTACCAAGCTTATTAATCTCCTTCTTGTTAAGATGGAAATCTTTGCGACTTATATCATTTCTACTAATGTTGTGCTGTTGTTGACATTAATACTAAGTGACTGAATCTTCTGGTTGCGTGTTTGGATGACTTGATTAGCTGATGGCTTATCTTTCCTTTGCTTTGGTAGCGACAAGACTACCTTGCAACCTCCGCTGTCTTTTTCAACTTCTGCTTTAAGGTCGAACATCCAAGATGCTTGGCTTGCATCATTACTTCCTACACGAATGATGACGGATAATAGTTGCTTTTTCAACAGTGGTTGAATATAGTCCTCTCGAAGTTCTGCTATAGCAAATCCTGGAAAAGCACGTACTTTCACATTACCTTTGTTACTGAGAGGGCGCTCGTCCAAGTACTCAACCTGCTGTCATCTGCTATAAGAACTGCTTTTTCTTTCCAGCAATGCACTTCAGAAGCTCTCCCAGCGTTGTTCACCTGAACCTTATCACCGATCCCAACTAGCTGTACCGAAGATTTGCCCTTTTTCGCTACTTTCTCTACTTACGTTGACCACCTTTTCCATTTATTCTAGACCCGCCACATTCTGTACTATTCAGGCCTGAGCTACACAATATCGGATTCATTTTCGCTCTGGATTGGTTCCACACCATCTGGGTGAAGGTGACTCCATTTTATTTGAGTTACACGACACCAGATTGCTATGACCTGGGGAGACAAAAATGCTTTGTTTTATATTGCTGCGAGGCCATTTTTGAGTTCCTCTTTCAAATACCAATGTTCTCATTTTCCTCCTGTTTCCAATATCCATCTGTGGGTCTTTTTGTATGCATTATTCATCCTATTTTTGAGCACCAGATATTATATGATTAACATTTTTTTGCTTCTCCTCATTTACTGTGACGAAGGAAGATGTTGAAACAAAAAATTTAGCTGCATAACTGCTGTCAACCATACTTCTGTTTTGAGAAGTGCCTAAAGCCCGACTTCCACTTGGCCGTACGTCCGTACGACCAAGCGTAACTTCCCGCGTGAGCGTAGGTCCAGTCGAGTTTGGAGGCTGTAGTCGCGCGTACGCTCTGCTTCTAGATAAGTGCGCCAAACATGATAAGCATCCACTGCTTGCTTTGCTACTTAGAATAAAGGATGAGTGCAAAGAACCGGAGAATTATTTCCTGTTGAACAACCCTGGAAGAGAAAACTTTGGACGAGACACAGCGTTTGGCATGACTGCAGCAAAGCTTGAGGCACCCATTTATTAAGCCTGCAATTGTTTTGCTCACATGTTTAATCCTGGTAATTTGCAAATGCCAGCGTGGTCGGTGAGATGACTGTGGAGTTGAATATTAATAAGATTCCGCTGTCTTACCATTCTGTTGAATGATTGCCTGTGTACGACAAGCGGCCGCTCTGAGAGTTGGCTTTGGTTCTACTTTCAAAGCGTACACACCATGAGCGTAACAGCCAGGGGTATTACATCATACCGAGTTAATGAGCAAGCCCAGATTTGGCCGTACCGTACACGCGGCCAAATGGAAGTCGGCCTTTAACAAAACAATCCACAATCCTTCTGTAATTGATTTTGCATTCACTTTCGAGAGTGTAGACTGTCTGAGTATAGAGAAGAGAAAAGTATGGTGCCAGCTTCAAAATTGACATGTGGCTTTTCGCAAAAGGTAGGCCATGGAGTGAGAACACATCGGATTCATGCAGTTACACGACACCACAGTTTGATAGCGGAGTGGTTCCACCTCATCTTCAAAGCAGAGTGATTTCACTCCTTGAAAGCAGATGAGTACCTCGCCGGATTACTGCGGTGTCGTGTAACTGCACCCCCTATTCGATATGAAAAGTAACCCGGTGTGATATGAATCCGGTATCGTGTAGCTGGGGCTACAATTTAGATGCAATGCAGTGCTTTTCATATTTTTCCCTACGCTCCACAATACATTGTCTCCGTTGGGGTTCAAGGCTTTCCTTCGCTACAATTTCAATCTCGTTAGAATTTTTCTGAACTGGAGAAGCAAAGAAGCTGTTGACCATTGCTGTTGACTTTTGTAAATGAAGGATTTTCCCTCGTAGCTTCAAATTTTTTTACTGGGCTGTAGGTAGGTCATCCTCGTGGTTGGCATTTTGAATAGGATAAGTCTTTGCGCTTGGACCGTGATCAGTGTTAATCAGTTCCAATTCGGCTTCAACTTTGATTGTGACAGAGCGTTTTCTAATTACAGTTAACAATTTTCTAAAAGCAGCCTTTCGTTTTTCCAACCCAATTCATCAACCTTCACTTGGAGGACTCTTATATCGTCAGTCAATTTGATATCTAAGAAACTAGAAAGTCCGTTTCTCGATAGAGTTGTTTTGCTCATCAGGTTGAGGTTTTGCACGTGGGGCAGGAAGTTCAAAATTAAGATACTTTATGCTATCAGAAACACCAGATTGATCTCCAAGTTCAACAAGTGTCTCAGCTCTTCAATATTAGAAATGTAGTATGAGTCATTATCTTGCATTGTCTTAGATAAACGTATAGTGCCTTTATTTACATGAGAAGACAGGGTCTTGCGAATGTCTTCATTAGCTAGGCCGCTCGTCTTCGATGCTTCCTTTGGATGTCTTCTTCATGCGGTCATTTCGCTGATTTTTCTGATCCGATCAATAGCCTCATATAGGGCCCTCTCTTTTAGTACATCTTCGATTCTTACTAACACTTGTATTCCTTTGTAATATACTTGTATACTCCTCAAGGCTTCAATTTGCGTACTCGTACCTCGTACCATGCAGTTGTTTGTTAGAGATTTGATTTCACATGTTTTTGGAGGGTGACCCTTCAGCCAATGCTGATTGGCTGAAGGGTTACCCTCCTAAAACATGTGAAATCAAATCTCTAACAAACAACTGCATGGTACGAGGTACGAGAGATGAGCGAAAAGTGGCGATGCATGCGCGTTTTGCAATGGTCGGCATAAGCTCTATGAGCAAGATTATTAGTAATAAAAACACTCTATTACACGTATAACTCAATTAACTCTGATGGAAACTCAGCGTGGCCGATTGCCAGCTTCTACAACTCACACCCTTTTTACCCGTGTTTCGATCACATACGCCAATACTATATCACTTTTTTAAAAGAAAGTCCAATAATACAATAAGAATATAAAGATGTAAATATTTCTAAATACTATTATGAACGCCCATGTCCTTATGACACGGGTGCCCTTCTCCTATGGTCACATTCCTGCACAGGTTCTATAGTATGTTCATCTTCGCTACTATAATTGTATTTTCCATTCAATATTATCTATTCTCAAATCGACCCTTCAGCATTAATACCTAGCAACATGAATTTACAGATATAATACTTTAGGAATAAAAGCCTACAACCCTACTCCTATAGTAAACATTGTTATTCTTCCAGGGAGTTGTGTTTGATAGACCCTTTAGGAGGCCTTTCGATGCTTTCTTAGTTGTTTCTTAAAACGATCTAGTGTGGGCAGCTTACGAATTTCGGCAGGTTTATATTCCATAGCTTGGTAGCTGCGTAATGAATGCCTTCTCTGTTAATTCAGTCCTATATTTAAGGATTTCCAGATCTTTACAGTTCCTCGTATAGTAGATTCAATGGAAAGATCTTGTTTGAAATTTACCCCATAGGCTTTCAGGGCACAGTTTGTTCATAATCTTGTATGTCAACATTTCGATCAATAACAGAAAAGTTTATTTACGTTTAACCAGGAGGCGGACCAGTTATCTTTAATTTTTGATTTGCTGTTATTGAGTGTGGGCGAGTGGCCAAATTACTAGAGCGCATGACTGCTGAGCGGAACATCGATGGTTCCAGCTGAACCCTCGGATCGTTGTTGCTGTTGTTGTTGTTGTTGTTGTTGCTTACTTTATTTTGAGTAGGCTGTAATATCTAGCTTTTTCAGCTAAATTAGACCTACTGCGCGTGCCGCATCCAGGCATGGGACCCCTAGTTTAACTCAATTCCGAAGGACGATGGAGTGAGTCATTTTGGTCGTTTATCTAGCAAGTCGCTCATCCAGTTGCTGATCTAGCACCGCCAAGCTTAACTTCAGTTAGCTACAGGAAACCAGCTGAGGCACTTGGCCACTAACCCCATTGTTGGGATGCTCGCTCACTGTCCACCCAGCAGCAAATGGGTACCTGGTGGCAACACTGGGGAAGTTAGAGGCGGCGAGGAAAGGAACTGGTCGTCCTACCTCACTATGCCGACGGCTCAGGGAATCTTACAAGGGACTCACCTTTACCTTCACGTTTATTATTGAGCACGACACCCCTATCTTGAAGGCGTTGGAGAGCAGCTAATGTTGTTTTTGACAGACTACTCCAGATAACATCAGCATAGCGCAGGCGACTGTCAGTTAACGACAGTATACATTACACAGTTGGACTGTGGTATGATAATTTTGAATTTTTTAGATCAGCAAAACCTCCACTCATTTTGTCTTCGGTACGCATAAACTGTTCTTCCCAATTTCGTTTTTCATCAACTATCACTCCGAGAGATTTTGTCTTATCGACTCTCTTTATATCAGAGTTATTTAGTTTCAACACTTCTGGCAGATCTAGGTTTTTAGTTTTAAGCTGATACCCTATGACCATGAATTCAGTTTTCCTTTTCGTATTGATGATAGATTGGTTCACCCTCATCAACTCGGTGAGATTGGAAAGCTCTTGATGTGCATCCTCAACTAGTTTCACTATGCAATCGTGTATCGTCAGCATGGATGCTTGCCCGGGAGAATTTCAGGCACTTTTCCAAATCATTCAAACAAATGATGAAAGGAAGAGGGCCTAAACAAGATCCTTGCGGAATACCACAGGTTACCTTTCTGGCTTTTGAATGCTGACCGTTGAGAGAGCAGAACTGCCTTCTGTTATTTAGGTAGGAGTCAAACCAATGCACACCTTTGCCTCTTATTCCATTGACATATAAGTTTTTGAGTAAATTAACGTAATCAACAGTATGAAAAGCTTCCTTAATGTC
Source organism: Mastigias papua (assembly GCA_964019165.1). Taxonomy (NCBI): domain Eukaryota; kingdom Metazoa; phylum Cnidaria; class Scyphozoa; order Rhizostomeae; family Mastigiidae; genus Mastigias; species Mastigias papua. The sequence goes on from OZ025277.1 coordinate 14,112,668, forward strand.
GAGAAAAATAGTGAGATTGGCCATACTGTGATCAATATTTGTATACCAGAAGTCTGTGCTGCTTGTGAATGGTGCTACTGTAGAGTATAACTTACGAAATACTACTTGGTTGCAAGCATTTTGTTTGAAAAACTCATACAGCTGATCGAGCGCTAGTCTCTCTAACATCGTTGAAAACACTGAGATTACAGAGATGGGCCAGTAGTTGTTCAGATATGTTTTTGGGCCTGACTTGTAAATTGGGGTGACTCTCGCCAATTTTTTTGCAATAGCAGGAAAAGACACCTATTGTGAGTGATGAGTTATAAATCAGCATAAGGGACTGAGCAATAAATTCACTCTCGTCTTAGGCCAAAGTTACGGTAACTTTGTTAGGACCAGACGCTTTGCCGTTCTTTAGCTGATTAATGTGCTGCAAGCAGTTGTCGCTTGGCCTCGAATGGTTGAGCAGTGAAAGCTAGGCAAATATTTATTCTTTGAAAACTTCTTGCATGTCAGTGAGGTAGCAGCTGTTAAATTTCACATTTAATAAAACTCAGCAAAGTGCAAGGAAGAGACAGTGTGTTTTAACAAAGTGTCATGTAGAAAAAGTAGGTTTAATAGGCATTTGTATACCTCCCATTTTCCTCCCGTTTTTAAATTCTAATCTTCCGTTTTCTCCCTTTGTTATTTCGAATGAAAATATGTGAAACTCCCGTTTTTGAGAACATTTGGTTGGAATGTATGCTGTTGTCTCTATAAAAATTCAAACAGTTTGGAGTGCATTTTGCAGCCATTGTTCGTAGACTTGGCACGTGATCACATTTGCCGTCGCAGCGTTTTTTACTCAATATCATCATACTATACAAGATGTAATAGTTTTACAAATTAACTTAAGGGTCATGTGGACGTTTTTATTTTGCTGTGCAAAAAGACTATCAACCATAGCACTGCAACTTTACTGAAAAGCTGAATACGAATCATCCAGTAACAACAACGATCAAATTCGTCACTGCGCAGGCTGGTAAGATTGTCCATACCGCAGCAAGTTGGAGAATGGTGAGTCTAACTACATTGTTTATCAATTCACTACTTTCCCACCCTCTGGTTATAATGTTTGGCTCTAGCCCTTTCTACAACTGCGGACAGCTACTACCATTGAGGACAGTTATTAACATTGCGTTACATAGTTAGTGTTCTACAAGGACAACAGGCAGATTACTAGGTAATGCAGAATTGAATCTAAGGCCCCAACGATTAAATACCACCCTAGGTCTATTGTAAATATAAGCTCGTTTTATAATACTCCTTAGAATTAAATTAACTATTGTAAAACTTTTTTATTTAAGTCTTCTTTTCTTCACAACATGGGCCCTCTCTGAATCAGGCGTTGTTTTGGTCTGAGGGGTCTCCTTGTATACAACGTAGTACTAATAGTAATAATGATGATGATGATGCAATATTTAGACAGGTTAACTTGCTCAGCTTGTAGTCAGCTGTTATAAACTAAAGGCCTGTAGCTACATATTTAACAAAGGTTATCGTATTAAAAACAAACTGTAAAAAATAAAAGTCTTTACCAAAGTTTGAAAGTATACACATATGTAACTTAGAACTTTTGTAGCTTGCCTTTACTTTCAAACTCGAGTTCTCATTTTTTTAAGTGCATAGGGAGATTGTTGTAAAATTGGGTTCCTTGGTAGTAGAAGGTCTTTCATGCCGCTTCTGTTCGAATGCAAGGAATGACAGCAAGGCCATTATTTTCTCTTGTTCCTTTTTTGTGAGTTAGCTGTTTGAAATAACTTTCAAACAGGTTTGGTCAAATGAAAATGAAATGAAGTGAACATGTCTTTGTATACACTCCTTTGCAATACTACTTTTATGATTGTCTCAAACATTGTCTTCAAGTTTATCTGATCATAACAAGTGAGAGCTGGTTCACATTACCTGATATTTGGCACTAGTTAATTTATATCAGAAGATCCATGCCCAAATAAGTTTTTGATTACAGTAAGTAAGATCTTGATAGGAAGACCATATTTTCATTATTCTTATCTAGCATTCATGGGAACAACTGGAAGCAGATGTATTATCTGTCTTACCCAAAACAATTAAAGATGGAGACCATAGGGTAGCATTTATATATGACAGACTATTTCAGGATAAAGCCATATTTTAAACTGTGCTTCTGTAACTGTGTTTCCTTTTGACAGCTGTCAGCAATTAACCAGTTTCTATATTAGTACATCCTGGCCTATTTTCCTCTATTTCCCAGCTTTGTCTTCTAGTATTAACATAGAGGAACCTACAACTCATGTATTTACACTTTTTTGATAAGGAGCCCTTTTTATGAAACCTACTAGTAGAATGCCAAAATATTTTAAAGAACTTATTTTACTAAAGGAAAATTCCCTAATGAACTTTTCAATTTCAAAAATGTTTATAACAGCAAGTAATCAAGATCTAGGAAGCCAATTCTATTCATTTGCAGCCAAAACTTGCATGGATTGTTTGCTTTGCTAGTATCAAGTGTTTCATTGAGTATGCTTTTACATTTTGGATGTTGTGCTTTAACATATAGAAATCCTTTCCTACCTTCTTTGTATGTTTAGTCATATGTTATAGCAAGAAATTACAGACAAAATTCAGAATTCCAATGCTTTACTTGTGTCTCTACCATTTTTATAGCACTAAATGGGCAATTAGAATTAAGGAACTATTAAAGAATTTTTATACTACAATTGATTACAATTTGAACATTGGAGGTCAAAAAATATGGAACTTTAGAAACTAGGCCTTGAGCTAGGTTCCTTATAAGAAAAGCATGTATATTTTCCATTGTATTTTTTAGAGAAAATGCAGACATATATTCAGGAAGGTGTTTTTGCTTTCAATGCCCTGATTACCTAGTCAAAGGTGAGGAAAAGAAAGGTAGGTGAGATTATGAATGATACATTTTACCAGTTCTTATCAATTTGATGTAAAGCTTGGGAACATCAAGGATCCACTGTATAGCGTACTTTACTGAAGATTTTGTCCACTTTTTCATTTACTGTATTATATACCCATTTTTGTTTTTAGAGATGTAACCAGGCCTTTCCCGGAGATGCAGGCTATAGCCTGCGCCTGTGCAAATCCTGCGCTAAATGAATTTGTGGGGCTTTTTTCCGCCTGCGCAATTTTCAAGGCAACGTTCTCATTTAATCGCACAGCTCAGCTTTCCAATGTTTGAACTACTTACTATTAAATATCAGGGTGTTAGTAAATAACGTCTATGTGTTTATAAAATGGCGTTATAAATAGGAGATTTCCGTTTCCTTATATAGCACATATTAACACCTTTTGTATTACCCTCTTAAAACGTTCAATGGAATAGGAAATGTTTTCGCATGAAAGGAACAGCCCATAGCATGATTGCCATTGTAATGCAAACTTTTAAGGTAGTAGAACACACAAAAATGCCTTCTTAAGGTGAATAGTGTTTAAAGAATTGGCAAGGTAATGTATTTTTGCCTTTGCAAATACTCAAATGTAAAAACTAATCAACAGTTCTGCAAGGGCTAAATAGCCCACTCAGCCATATGGACAAGGGCTTTTTATAGCCCACCTGGTATTTTTTCCCAGAGAGGCCTATGTAACTATCTCTTAGTTATCAAGTGAGCACTTAACTTCAACCTGTTACTTTGGACCAGAAATCCCAATTAGATAAAATGTCATTTATGTGATCAGCAAGTTAAATACACTCTCCAGTCCAGAATAGAAAGGGGTGGCAATAAATGGAGGGCTGGAGAATTTTCACAGTGAATGTCTATGGGGTGGACTATTATAGATGGGGTTGGAGAAAAGGCCAGCATATTCATTTGATAACACACTTTTCTTGCATCTTGTCTAATACACTAAGAATGGTGTCCATCATCTTTGCTCATTATTTCATCATAATCGGCATGACTTTCAGCTGCATTTTTGGTGCCTCTAACAGCAATTACTCAATTCATGCAATCAGTTTGTTAAAGCAACAAACTGACAACAAGTTGCTCTTTCCAGACATAATACTCTTAGGCCACTTCTTACTCAATGTAAATTTTCCTTCTTTCATTCATTCACATTCCTGAATCACACACCTTGGACATTACCTTGCTTCACTCCTGTCATTGCACAACTGGTCATTCCTCTTCTGTTGTTCCCTGCACAATCATCGCTACACAAATCCATTCAGGAAACTGCTAACAACCACCTAACCATTCCTGTATGTGTTTCATGTTTGTTTTGGATCTTCATTTATGTATGTGGTCCTGTTAATTTTAGTGTATAGTCAGTCAGAGTGGAGTCTGAGTACAGTCAACATCACTGTCTTCTCTCTTTACCTCCATGTTCTCTGCATGTTAATTAATGATATGAGCCCAGCACCAACCAATGGAGGATGTCATGGAATACATATTGCAGCTTTTAGGAAGCACCAACTCATGTTCCTATAAAGTTTTGCATTAGATAATTAAGATTTAATTATGTGTGATATTAAGTAGCTAAATTATACAGAGTTTTCTTAAAAATTATAGAATTATATTTGTTTTCTATTGCTTTCCTTTCTTTAATAGATCAACTTGGAAAAGGAAGTTGAAAGAATGCAAGCAAGAGTGTTCTTTCGATCAAGGAAATGTCTCCTTGTTTCAGTGATTTTTGTATTTTCTGTCTATTACGTATTGAATAGCTGGAGTTGGTCATGGTATTTGTATACAAATAAAGGAAAAGTTATTTGCAAAGTACCAGCTGATGAAATGCAAGAGCTGATCAATCTGACTAAAGATGCTCACTATATTTTGTCAAAGTTTAACCTCACTCACTTCCCAGTTTATGGAAGGTATGTGTTTTACATTAATTATATTTCATTTTGAATTGATACATAATCTATTTTTGCTCTAAATTTTATTGTTAACTGAAAGTGGTAGATTATGTTGCTAAGTGCAAGTGCAAGAAACTGACCTGAATGCTCTTTCACTTAGCAACATAGTCTATTTGATGTGATATGGGTACATCCATTCTTTGCCAGTGGACCATTGTGTGAGTTCAATTCCCATCTATAGGTATAGATCATTAGATGCAGATTTGGAAAGTAGCCAATTCTAGTTATTTTTGTTACTGTTGTTATAATTCCTTAGTTTGCACTGATATTGCAGACCTTTCAATGAGTAAATTAGATGCGTGCTGCCAGTCGCACACATGGGTACATGCCTGCATGCTTGTGTGTGATAGCATATGCCTCAATGAAAGGCCTTGACCGTGTAATGGTGTGTAACCTCTGCTTTACACCAGAGCATACACAGTTTGAATCCCACACCAGTAACTAACAACAAACAAGGCTGGTGCTCCTCCTGTTGAAATTGGTAGCTTGAATATTTGGACAAGTATTTCTGGTTTTAATTTATACTGTTGAGACTATATGTCTGCAATGCTAGGATCGGATGCTAAATTGATGAGTAAACTTGCTACAATCCCCAAATATTGCAAAATTATGTTTCTTCTGCATTGTTGACTTGTCCTTTGCAAACTATCATGGCAGTTTAGCTATTCCTGAGTTTGCTAATACATTTTGGTCGTTGAAAGCATTCATATCTCTACATCTATGTATTTTTGCCATTGGTTTCAACTGCCTATTAATGTAACACTTGGTTCACTTTTGGGGACTTTGATCAAACGTCTATATCTTCACAAATTTGTCAATCATTAATTGATATGAAAAATCTCACCAATTTTGTCTTGTTACCGCTTTTTGGCTATTCATTGTTATTTTCTGTTTGTGTCGTCGATGGATTCCAACGTAAACAAACGCTTGTGTATTTCCGTGATTTCTCCTTTTTGTGATAATCAAAAACTCTAAATCTTTACAATAAAACAGCCAAATGTATATCTATTGTCTTGCCCGGGATGATGTAATGCAGAGTCCAGAAAAAGTCACGGCTGCACGGCTCTGAACCGGAGGAAAATCTTGCTCTTTATGACGTATTTGAGGAAGGTTTTGAAATTTGTATCAACAATCCAATTTCAGCAAAGTTTTTATATAACGCTACATCAACAATGAAGGGCATAGCCCACTTACAGTAAAAGCTTCCGAGACATACCCAATGCAGAGTTCAAAAACTTTGGTTAGTTTTGATACATAAAAGAGGAAGGTTTATGATGAAGATTTGACGGCCGGAGGAAGGTTCGGCATTTGTCTGGACTCTGATGTAATGTAAACAACAGATATAAATATGTAAGATCTCACTACATCACAATCAGCTGACTTCTATTTACTTACTTTCGCCCTCTAGTGAAACCCCCATATGATCTCTTCTTGGAAAAGTTTCCAATTTTCTCCGACTTCCAAGGCTCCCCCCCCCCCTTACATTGGAAGTCATAAAGTAATGGCTTGATTCATCCTAGTCCGATATTTTTACAAGAAACTCCTGTAAATGCTCCAAGAAGGTAAACTAATTACGTAAGAGGAACTAAAGTCACTGCTTTTGAGCATTCGATGTTTTGAAACTGGTGTGCTGCTCTGTGATCTATTAGAGATAGTGCAAGGTTGTAGGTTTGGTCCATCTTCCCTTCTTAATTCATCACACAAATATTCCCTTGTCCTATACAGACAACTGCCTTTTCTCTCCCATTGTAAGAGCAGTGTCTTTCAAGAGTCCTTTATTCCTATGAAGAAATGCAGACATTGGTTGTCATTTCATTTGGAATTTCTCTCGCTTGATGTTTTGCGAGTGCATAATCCAGCCCGGATTTTATAGTACATGCCAATGTGCAAGTTCGAACAACAGTCATCTCATTTCCTGCATGATTTTGCTGAATCTGGGGAAAGTTCAACTCCAGTACTGATTGGATAAGTTCATACTGGCTATTGATCCCGCCGAATCAAAGCATGTTTCCTCGGAATGAAAGTTTTTGAATTTTACTGACCAGTATTTCAAGCAAGGAATACCGACACTTGTAATAATCGATATTAAAACGAACTGAAGGCTACACGACTAATGTTGCTTCACAAGCCATGTCCAAGTATCTAATTCTTTTTTGTGCTGGCAGATTTGCTTTTATGAATGATTGACTTCATTACATTTGCCATAATTGCCATGCCGAAACCCTTATTTTCTATACTTTTGGAATAAGCTGTATGCCTCTTTAGTGAAGTGAGCTTCACGTATAAAGTGCTTTATATTTTATGCACATTTTTTAGCTTATTTGGAGCATACCGATATCAGAATCCTCTTCCCTGGGATACTGATGTAGATTTGTTGCTTAGAGCTGAAGAACTTGATAAAATAGACGAGGACACGATGTTGCGTGACTTTAGGGAAAAAGGAATTGAGATAGTTTACAGACCGTGGTTTGGTGCATACAGAATAACAAGAAGAAGGGCCCGTGGAGATCTGATGATATTCAAGAACTACTCAGGAACAATGAATAGAGTTGGCCTGGAATCCTATGCTTTCTATATAAACTATCAAAAGCATCATATATTCCCGTCAAGAGAGATTGAAGGTCCTCTACCAACCATAAAATTCTGTGGAGTTGAGATGCAGTCTCCGAAAGGAGGTATTAACTTTCAAAAATATCATTATAGAGATGACTGGTGGCTGGAGAAAAAGCCTTTGGGGTGTGATGGTGCAAATCTTAAGGTGTAATAATGGACACTGGGTTAGTAGAAGTATTACAAGAATCTCCTCAAAAATGAAAAAGAGTTCACAACCATTGAGGGGTCGTATCAAAGTAGAAGGTATAGGGTGTGATACCCCCATGTTTTGCAGGACTGTCGCTAATCCTTTAGTTCAGTGATTCCCAAACGTTTCATATTATTTTAAATGACGCTTCCCTACAACAAGCGTTCTTCAATCAGGGGTCCCTTGAAGGATAAAGATATGTTGTTATCGATAGATAGACTTTTACGGAGAAAAACTATCAACAGTAATACAGGATAATAAAGTAACGAGTCGAGAAAGCGACAGCAACCTCTGGCCGTTACCCTTAAGCCCTTTTTGGTCCTCCTGAGACCCTTCGCGGTCCCCACATGACCGCGGACCTCAGATTGGCTCATCGGCTAAAGTCCCCATGACAATTGTGCCTTGTTGGTAATTTGAAAGCCTTGTTCACATCTGTCAGTAAACTTCTTTTGCTACAACCCCTCCTCTCCTACTCAAAAGCCCTTCGATACGCCACTACAACCATTACTATGTTGTGAATTCTGCACGTTATTTCTTGCTTTCTGCCCATTTGAAATTTTTGTGGCAGAGGAGCTCTCGAGGCAAAATATACTGAGCTTGGTGTAAAAGGTTACTGTTGTAAAAACGTCAATCTGTTTAGACTTAGAATTTGTTTCTAGCTGTATGTAGTAGATGGTACTACAATAGATGTAACTAGAGACTTGACAAGTTGTATTTATTGGCAATGGTTTGAATATAATAAATTATTAGGCCCTGCGTTAGCAGTTTTATGTAGTTGAACTAAGCAAGTGACATGTATCTCTTAGAAGTTGAAATCGATCTGAAAATGGATTCGGAAGTAATCCTGGGGATGAGAAAGCTATCATTTTGCTGTTATCTGAACTAGTTTTATGAGATTTCAGTACAGGTATGTGTTATGTACTGTTCTAAGTCCACACCAGTCATCCTGACGCTCCGACTGTTCATCCTGATAATGAGATAAAATGTTGACAGTATCCAGGAGCTATCAGTTGAAAGCGATAGCCTGTAGAATTTAATTTGGATATTTGATCTTTTTCGAAAGTTTTTAGGTATTTTAGCTATATCAGCCATGAGACTGATATGGTGAGTCACATAACCATGCTTAATGATAGGTCTTGGAAAAGATGCTGATAGAATTCCCATTTGCTTATACACGTTTTTTTAATAAGAGACAAGTTTATAGGAAACATTAGGCTGAAGTCAGGCAAAAGTTAAGAAACACAGGCAGGCTGAGCTTCAAAGGTAAACTTGAATAAACTGTCTTTGAAAGAAAATTCTTAACTAAACTGGAAGCAAAATGCAAACAAAATACATACTTCACAGAATTTGAATGTTCTGGTTCTTGTCCCACAGTTGCCTTATCTGGGTTGTTGTTATTGAAAATTTCAAGAATTTTAAGAAGCATTTGAGAAGCATTAAAGCGTGGATTTGAGAAAATATTACGAAACAGTCATGCTGAAGAGAAAGTTTGTCTGTCATAAAAACGTTTGTGATCCCTGTATCAATCTTGCATTTCAAGGATACTTTGTTTTGCTGCCTATTTTCTTGTTTCCTACGTTAAAACAGATAATTTGAAAACTCATTTACATCAACGGGTTCTAGCATTTGGAATGATTTACGAAAGAAAGACAGAAATATTTAACCCTTTGAGGCCTTTATTGCCAGCCTAGGCAAGGAAACTTAAAAAAATTATTTTCAATGACTCTCTACGTTAACTTTGTTTACTACTGTGACGTCAGAAGACTATTTCTATCATAGCTTCAAGCTTCATTCTCAGCTAAAATGTTTTTATCTCGTGTAACCTCAAATTAATGATAGAGCTAGACTGCGGAGTCGCGTTTCTTTAATTTTATTAAGCACTAACCACACAGTACATAATATCAAGCAGTCTAGCTATCTACATTTATTTGTTCAGTTAGGTAGATGACATATTTGGAAGTAGACATGGCTTCTATCACTGATGTCTTTAAACAGGAGTCTTTGTCCCTTCGCACCTTTCACGCCTCGTGTCTTCGCTTTTATTGCGATTATGATATGTTATTGCTACTGAATTTACACGTTTTTGCACTTTTGTTTATTCGCAATTTATCATTTAATTCTAGAAACTGCCTATTATTAGAGCATTGAACATGTTGCTTCCTCTGTGACAACATTACTAGGGATATGAGAGTGTTTACTTTTTGACACATTGGCATTGGATATATGCATTTTCGGCTAAGCTGCCCTCTCTCTAAATTAGTTCCTATATTGATTTTCTTTTGTTTTGCTCATATCCATGAATGAACTGAGTAGGTAGTTTTGGCATTGCCACTGCAAATACCGTGCACCTCTTTTTACAGAAACATTTTTCTCGCCCCGTTCTGACACTTTCTTAGCGTTTTCATGATTTGAGTACTGACAGTTTCTTAAGACCTTCTTGGCGAACAATAATCCACTTTTCGTAACAATTTCCGTTTCACTACCAAACAAAACACACTACACAGACGGAATACGCCGTTACATACCTTATCACAAGTACCACCCATCATTATCTTCCTTAACTATTCAATATTTAAGGATTTACAATCTCTCAAATTTCCATCATCTTCAACCCACTTCAGATTGCCAGATTATGATTGCAGATTGAAAAGTGATGAAAATGAGCCATTTTTGGCCAAAAAGTAAGGCTATACCCTTGGTATTTTGCCGAAAAATGACCAAACTTGAAATTGATTGATTTTGATTGCAGATTGAAAAGTGATGAAAATGAGCCATTTTTGGCCAAAAAGTAAGGCTATAACCTTGGTATTTTGCCGAAAAATGACCAAAATTGAAATTGATTGATTTTGATTGCAGATTGAAAAGTGATGAAAATGAGCCATTTTTGGCCAAAAAGTAAGGCTATAACCTTGGTATTTTGCCGAAAAATGACCAAAATTGAAATTGATTGATTTTGATTGCAGATTGAAAAGTGATGAAAATGAGCCATTTTTGGCCAAAAAGTAAGGCTATAACCTTGGTATTTTGCCGATAAATGACCAGAATTGAAATTGATTGATTTTGATTGCAGATTGAAAAGTGATGAAAATGAGCCATTTTTGGCCAAAAAGTAAGGCTATAACCTTGGTATTTTGCCGAAAAATGACCAAAATTGAAATTGATTGATTTTGATTGCAGATTGAAAAGTGATGAAAATGAGCCATTTTTGGCCAAAAAGTAAGGCTATAACCTTGGTATTTTGCCGATAAATGACCAAAATTGAAATTGATTGATTTTGATTGCAGATTGAAAAGTGATGAAAATGAGCCATTTTTGGCCAAAAAGGAAGGCTATAACCTTGGTATTTTGCCGAAAAATGACCAAAATTGAAATTGATTGATTTTGATTGCAGATTGAAAAGTGATGAAAATGAGCCATTTTTGGCCAAAAAGTAAGGCTATAACCTTGGTATTTTGCCGAAAAATGACCAAAATTGAAATTGATTGATTTTGATTGCAGATTGAAAAGTGATGAAAATGAGCCATTTTTGGCCAAAAAGTAAGGCTATAACCTTGGTATTTTGCCGAAAAATGACCAACATTGAAATTGATTGATTTTGATTGCAGATTGAAAAGTGATGAAAATGAGCCATTTTTGGCCAAAAAGTAAGGCTATAACCTTGGTATTTTGCCGAAAAATGACCAAAATTGAAATTGATTGATTTTGATTGCAGATTGAAAAGTGATGAAAATGAGCCATTTTTGGCCAAAAAGTAAGGCTATAACCTTGGTATTTTGCCGAAAAATGACCAAAATTGAAATTGATTGATTTTGATTGCAGATTGAAAAGTGATGAAAATGAGCCATTTTTGGCCAAAAAGTAAGGCTATAACCTTGGTATTTTGCCGAAAAATGACCAAAATTGAAATTGATTGATTTTGATTGCAGATTGAAAAGTGATGAAAATGAGCCATTTTTGGCCAAAAAGTAAGGCTATAACCTTGGTATTTTGCCCAAAAATGACCAAAATTGAAATTGATTGATTTTGATTGCAGATTGAAAAGTGATGAAAATGAGCAATTTTTGGCCAAAAAGTAAGGCTATAACCTTGGTAGTTTGTCCAAACAAATGACCAAAATTGAAATTGATTGATTTTGATTGCAGATTGAAAAGTGATGAAAATGAGCGATTTTTGGCCAAAAAGTAAGGCTATAACCTTGGTATTTTGCCCAAAAATATAACCATAATTGACATTGATTGATTTTGATTGCAGATTGAAAAGTGATGAAAATGAGCGATTTTTGGCCAAAAAGTAAGGCTATACCCTTGGTACTTTGCCCAAACAAATGACCAAAATTGAAATTGATTGATTTTGATTGCAGATTGAAAAGTGATGAAAATGAGCGATTTGTGGCCAAAAAGTAAGGCTATAACCTTGGTATTTTGCCCAAAAATGACCAAAATTGAAATTGATTGATTTTGAGTGCAGATTGAAAAGTGATGAAAATGAGCGATTTTTGGCCAAAAAGTAAGGCTATAACCTTGGTATTTTGCCCACCAAAATGACCAACATTGAAATTGATTGATTTTGATTGCAGATTGAAAAGTGATGAAAATGAGCGATTTTTGGCCAAAAACTAAGGCTATAACCTTGGTATTTTGCCCAAAAATGACCAAAATTGAAATTGATTGATTTTGATTGCAGATTGAAAAGTGATGAAAATGAGCGATTTTTGGCCGAAAAGTAAGGCTATAACCTTGGTAGTTTGCCCAAAAAAATGACCAAAATTGAAATTGATTGATTTTGATTGCAGATTGAAAAGTGATGAAAATGAGCGATTTTTGGCCAAAAAGTAAGGCTATAACCTTGGTATTTTGCCGAAAAATGACCAAAATTGAAATTGATTGATTTTGATTGCAGATTGAAAAGTGATGAAAATGAGCCATTTTTGGCCAAAAAGTAAGGCTATAACCTTGGTATTTTGCCGATAAATGACCAGAATTGAAATTGATTGATTTTGATTGCAGATTGAAAAGTGATGAAAATGAGCCATTTTTGGCCAAAAAGTAAGGCTATAACCTTGGTATTTTGCCGAAAAATGACAAAAATTGAAATTGATTGATTTTGATTGCAGATTGAAAAGTGATGAAAATGAGCCATTTTTGGCCAAAAACTAAGGCTATAACCTTGGTATTTTGCCGATAAATGACCAAAATTGAAATTGATTGATTTTGATTGCAGATTGAAAAGTGATGAAAATGAGCCATTTTTGGCCAAAAAGGAAGGCTATAACCTTGGTATTTTGCCGAAAAATGACCAAAATTGAAATTGATTGATTTTGATTGCAGATTGAAAAGTGATGAAAATGAGCCATTTTTGGCCAAAAAGTAAGGCTATAACCTTGGTATTTTGCCGAAAAATGACCAAAATTGAAATTGATTGATTTTGATTGCAGATTGAAAAGTGATGAAAATGAGCCATTTTTGGCCAAAAAGTAAGGCTATAACCTTGGTATTTTGCCGAAAAATGACCAAAATTGAAATTGATTGATTTTGATTGCAGATTGAAAAGTGATGAAAATGAGCCATTTTTGGCCAAAAAGTAAGGCTATAACCTTGGTATTTTGCCGAAAAATGACCAAAATTGAAATTGATTGATTTTGATTGCAGATTGAAAAGTGATGAAAATGAGCCATTTTTGGCCAAAAAGTAAGGCTATAACCTTGGTATTTTGCCGAAAAATGACCAAAATTGAAATTGATTGATTTTGATTGCAGATTGAAAAGTGATGAAAATGAGCCATTTTTGGCCAAAAAGTAAGGCTATAACCTTGGTATTTTGCCGAAAAATGACCAAAATTGAAATTGATTGATTTTGATTGCAGATTGAAAAGTGATGAAAATGAGCCATTTTTGGCCAAAAAGTAAGGCTATAACCTTGGTATTTTGCCGACAAATGACCAAAATTGAAATTGATTGATTTTGATTGCAGATTGAAAAGTGATGAAAATGAGCCATTTTTGGCCAAAAAGTAAGGCTATAACCTTGGTATTTTGCCGACAAATGACCAAAATTGAAATTGATTGATTTTGATTGCAGATTGAGAAGTGATGAAAATGAGCCATTTTTGGCCAAAAAGTAAGGCTATAACCTTGGTATTTTGCCGAAAAATGACCAAAATTGAAATTGATTGATTTTGATTGCAGATTGAAAAGTGATGAAAATGAGCCATGTTTGGCCAAAACGTAAGGCTATAACCTTGGTATTTTGCCGAAAAATGACCAAAATTGAAATTGATTGATTTTGATTGCAGATTGAAAAGTGATGAAAATGAGCCATTTTTGGCCAAAAAGTAAGGCTATAACCTTGGTATTTTGCCGAAAAATGACCAAAATTGAAATTGATTGATTTTGATTGCAGATTGAAAAGTGATGAAAATGAGCCATTTTTGGCCAAAAAGTAAGGCTATAACCTTGGTATTTTGCCGACAAATGACCAAAATTGAAATTGATTGATTTTGATTGCAGATTGAAAAGTGATGAAAATGAGCCATTTTTGGCCAAAAAGTAAGGCTATAACCTTGGTATTTTGCCGAAAAATGACCAAACTTGAAATTGATTGATTTTGATTGCAGATTGAAAAGTGATGAAAATGAGCCATTTTTGGCCAAAAAGTAAGGCTATAACCTTGGTATTTTGCCGAAAAATGACCAAAATTGAAATTGATTGATTTTGATTGCAGATTGAAAAGTGATGAAAATGAGCCATTTTTGGCCAAAAAGTAAGGCTATAACCTTGGTATTTTGCCAATAAATGACCAAAATTGAAATTGATTGATTTTGATTGCAGATTGAAAAGTGATGAAAATGAGCCATTTTTGGCCAAAAAGTAAGGCTATAACCTTGGTATTTTGCCGATAAATGACCAAAATTGAAATTGATTGATTTTGATTGCAGATTGAAAAGTGATGAAAATGAGCCATTTTTGGCCAAAAAGTAAGGCTATAACCTTGGTATTTTGCCGAAAAATGACCAAAATTGAAATTGATTGATTTTGATTGCAGATTGAAAAGTGATGAAAATGAGCCATTTTTGGCCAAAAAGTAAGGCTATAACCTTGGTATTTTGCCGAAAAATGACCAAAATTGAAATTGATTGATTTTGATTGCAGATTGAAAAGTGATGAAAATGAGCCATTTTTGGCCAAAAAGTAAGGCTATAACCTTGGTATTTTGCCGACAAATGACCAAAATTGAAATTGATTGATTTTGATTGCAGATTGAAAAGTGATGAAAATGAGCCATTTTTGGCCAAAAAGTAAGGCTATAACCTTGGTATTTTGCCGAAAAATGACCAAAATTGAAATTGATTGATTTTGATTGCAGATTGAAAAGTGATGAAAATGAGCCATGTTTGGCCAAAACGTAAGGCTATAACCTTGGTATTTTGCCCAAAAATGACCAAAATTGAAATTGATTGATTTTGATTGCAGATTGAAAAGTGATGAAAATGAGCCATTTTTGGCCAAAAAGTAAGGCTATAACCTTGGTATTTTGCCGAAAAATGACCAAAATTGAAATTGATTGATTTTGATTGCAGATTGAAAAGTGATGAAAATGAGCCATTTTTGGCCAAAAAGTAAGGCTATAACCTTGGTATTTTGCCGACAAATGACCAAAATTGAAATTGATTGATTTTGATTGCAGATTGAAAAGTGATGAAAATGAGCCATTTTGGCCAAAAAGTAAGGCTATAACCTTGGTATTTTGCCGAAAAATGACCAACATTGAAATTGATTGATTTTGATTGCAGATTGAAAAGTGATGAAAATGAGCCATTTTTGGCCAAAAAGTAAGGCTATAACCTTGGTATTTTGCCGAAAAATGACCAAAATTGAAATTGATTGATTTTGATTGCAGATTGAAAAGTGATGAAAATGAGCCATTTTTGGCCAAAAAGTAAGGCTATAACCTTGGTATTTTGCCGAAAAATGACCAAAATTGAAATTGATTGATTTTGATTGCAGATTGAAAAGTGATGAAAATGAGCCATTTTTGGCCAAAAAGTAAGGCTATAACCTTGGTATTTTGCCGATAAATGACCAAAATTGAAATTGATTGATTTTGATTGCAGATTGAAAAGTGATGAAAATGAGCCATTTTTGGCCAAAAAGTAAGGCTATAACCTTGGTATTCTGCCGAAAAATGACCAAAATTGAAATTGATTGATTTTGATTGCAGATTGAACAGTGATGAAAATGAGCCAATTTTGGCCAAAAAGTAAGGCTATAACCTTGGTATTTTGCCGAAAAATGACCAACATTGAAATTGATTGATTTTGATTGCAGATTGAAAAGTGATGAAAATGAGCCATTTTTGGCCAAAAAGTAAGGCTATAACCTTGGTATTTTGCCGAAAAATGACCAAAATTGAAATTGATTGATTTTGATTGCAGATTGAAAAGTGATGAAAATGAGCCATTTTTGGCCAAAAAGTAAGGCTATAACCTTGGTATTTTGCCGATAAATGACCAAAATTGAAATTGATTGATTTTGATTGCAGATTGAAAAGTGATGAAAATGAGCCATTTTTGGCCAAAAAGTAAGGCTATAACCTTGGTATTTTGCCGAAAAATGACCAAAATTGAAATTGATTGATTTTGATTGCAGATTGAAAAGTGATGAAAATGAGCCATTTTTGGCCAAAAAGTAAGGCTATAACCTTGGTATTTTGCCGAAAAATGACCAACATTGAAATTGATTGATTTTGATTGCAGATTGAAAAGTGATGAAAATGAGCCATTTTTGGCCAAAAAGGAAGGCTATAACCTTGGTATTTTGCCGAAAAATGACCAAAATTGAAATTGATTGATTTTGATTGCAGATTGAAAAGTGATGAAAATGAGCCATTTTTGGCCAAAAAGTAAGGCTATAACCTTGGTATTTTGCCGAAAAATGACCAAAATTGAAATTGATTGATTTTGATTGCAGATTGAAAAGTGATGAAAATGAGCCATTTTTGGCCAAAAAGTAAGGCTATAACCTTGGTATTTTGCCGAAAAATGACCAAAATTGAAATTGATTGATTTTGATTGCAGATTGAAAAGTGATGAAAATGAGCCATGTTTGGCCAAAACGTAAGGCTATAACCTTGGTATTTTGCCCAAAAATGACCAAAATTGAAATTGATTGATTTTGATTGCAGATTGAAAAGTGATGAAAATGAGCCATTTTTGGCCAAAAAGTAAGGCTATAACCTTGGTATTTTGCCGAAAAATGACCAAAATTGAAATTGATTGATTTTGATTGCAGATTGAAAAGTGATGAAAATGAGCCATTTTTGGCCAAAAAGTAAGGCTATAACCTTGGTATTTTGCCGAAAAATGACCAAAATTGAAATTGATTGATTTTGATTGCAGATTGAAAAGTGATGAAAATGAGCCATTTTTGGCCAAAAAGTAAGGCTATAACCTTGGTATTTTGCCGAAAAATGACCAAAATTGAAATTGATTGATTTTGATTGCAGATTGAAAAGTGATGAAAATGAGCCATTTTTGGCCAAAAAGTAAGGCTATAACCTTGGTATTTTGCCGAAAAATGACCAACATTGAAATTGATTGATTTTGATTGCAGATTGAAAAGTGATGAAAATGAGCCATTTTTGGCCAAAAAGTAAGGCTATAACCTTGGTATTTTGCCGAAAAATGACCAAAATTGAAATTGATTGATTTTGATTGCAGATTGAAAAGTGATGAAAATGAGCCATTTTTGGCCAAAAAGTAAGGCTATAACCTTGGTATTTTGCCGAAAAATGACCAAAATTGAAATTGATTGATTTTGATTGCAGATTGAAAAGTGATGAAAATGAGCCATTTTTGGCCAAAAAGTAAGGCTATAACCTTGGTATTTTGCCGAAAAATGACCAAAATTGAAATTGATTGATTTTGATTGCAGATTGAAAAGTGATGAAAATGAGCCATTTTTGGCCAAAAAGTAAGGCTATAACCTTGGTATTTTGCCGAAAAATGACCAAAATTGAAATTGATTGATTTTGATTGCAGATTGAAAAGTGATGAAAATGAGCCATTTTTGGCCAAAAAGTAAGGCTATAACCTTGGTATTTTGCCGAAAAATGACCAAAATTGAAATTGATTGATTTTGATTGCAGATTGAAAAGTGATGAAAATGAGCCATTTTTGGCCAAAAAGTAAGGCTATAACCTTGGTATTTTGCCGAAAAATGACCAAAATTGAAATTGATTGATTTTGATTGCAGATTGAAAAGTGATGAAAATGAGCCATTTTTGGCCAAAAAGTAAGGCTATAACCTTGGTATTTTGCCGAAAAATGACCAACATTGAAATTGATTGATTTTGATTGCAGATTGAAAAGTGATGAAAATGAGCCATTTTTGGCCGAAAAGTAAGGCTATAACCTTGGTATTTTGCCGAAAAATGACCAACATTGAAATTGATTGATTTTGATTGCAGATTGAAAAGTGATGAAAATGAGCCATTTTTGGCCAAAAAGTAAGGCTATAACCTTGGTATTTTGCCGACAAATGACCAAAATTGAAATTGATTGATTTTGATTGCAGATTGAAAAGTGATGAAAATGAGCCATTTTTGCCAAAAAGTAAGGCTATAACCTTGGTATTTTGCCGACAAATGACCAAAATTGAAATTGATTGATTTTGATTGCAGATTGAAAAGTGATGAAAATGAGCCATTTTTGGCCAAAAAGTAAGGCTATAACCTTGGTATTTTGCCGAAAAATGACCAAAATTGAAATTGATTGATTTTGATTGCAGATTGAAAAGTGATGAAAATGAGCCATTTTTGGCCAAAAAGTAAGGCTATAACCTTGGTATTTTGCCGACAAATGACCAAAATTGAAATTGATTGATTTTGATTGCAGATTGAAAAGTGATGAAAATGAGCCATTTTTGGCCAAAAAGTAAGGCTATAACCTTGGTATTTTGCCGAAAAATGACCAAAATTGAAATTGATTGATTTTGATTGCAGATTGAAAAGTGATGAAAATGAGCCATGTTTGGCCAAAAAGTAAGGCTATAACCTTGGTATTTTGCCGAAAAATGACCAAAATTGAAATTGATTGATTTTGATTGCAGATTGAAAAGTGATGAAAATGAGCCATTTTTGGCCAAAAAGTAAGGCTATAACCTTGGTATTTTGCCGACAAATGACCAAAATTGAAATTGATTGATTTTGATTGCAGATTGAAAAGTGATGACAATGAGCCATTTTTGGCCAAAAAGTAAGGCTATAACCTTGGTATTTTGCCGATAAATGACCAAAATTGAAATTGATTGATTTTGATTGCAGATTAAAAAGTGATGAAAATGAGCCATTTTTGGCCAAAAAGTAAGGCTATAACCTTGGTATTTTGCCGAAAAATGACCAAAATTGAAATTGATTGATTTTGATTGCAGATTGAAAAGTGATGAAAATGAGCCATTTTTGGCCAAAAAGTAAGGCTATAACCTTGGTATTTTGCCGAAAAATGACCAACATTGAAATTGATTGATTTTGATTGCAGATTGAAAAGTGATGAAAATGAGCCATTTTTGGCCAAAAAGGAAGGCTATAACCTTGGTATTTTGCCGAAAAATGACCAACATTGAAATTGATTGATTTTGATTGCAGATTGAAAAGTGATGAAAATGAGCCATTTTTGGCCAAAAAGTAAGGCTATAACCTTGGTATTTTGCCGAACAATGACCAAAATTGAAATTGATTGATTTTGATTGCAGATTGAAAAGTGATGAAAATGAGCCATTTTTGGCCAAAAAGTAAGGCTATAACCTTGGTATTTTGCCGAAAAATGACCAAAATTGAAATTGATTGATTTTGATTGCAGATTGAAAAGTGATGAAAATGAGCCATGTTTGGCCAAAACGTAAGGCTATAACCTTGGTATTTTGCCGAAAAATGACCAAAATTGAAATTGATTGATTTTGATTGCAGATTGAAAAGTGATGAAAATGAGCCATTTTTGGCCAAAAAGTAAGGCTATAACCTTGGTATTTTGCCGAAAAATGACCAAAATTGAAATTGATTGATTTTGATTGCAGATTGAAAAGTGATGAAAATGAGCCATTTTTGGCCAAAAAGTAAGGCTATAACCTTGGTATTTTGCCGAAAAATGACCAAAATTGAAATTGATTGATTTTGATTGCAGATTGAAAAGTGATGAAAATGAGCCATTTTTGGCCAAAAAGTAAGGCTATAACCTTGGTATTTTGCCGAAAAATGACCAAAATTGAAATTGATTGATTTTGATTGCAGATTGAAAAGTGATGAAAATGAGCCATTTTTGGCCAAAAAGTAAGGCTATAACCTTGGTATTTTGCCGAAAAATGACCAAAATTGAAATTGATTGATTTTGATTGCAGATTGAAAAGTGATGAAAATGAGCCATTTTTGGCCAAAAAGTAAGGCTATAACCTTGGTATTTTGCCGAAAAATGACCAAAATTGAAATTGATTGATTTTGATTGCAGATTGAAAAGTGATGAAAATGAGCCATTTTTGGCCAAAAAGTAAGGCTATAACCTTGGTATTTTGCCGAAAAATGACCAAAATTGAAATTGATTGATTTTGATTGCAGATTGAAAAGTGATGAAAATGAGCCATTTTTGGCCAAAAAGTAAGGCTATAACCTTGGTATTTTGCCGAAAAATGACCAAAATTGAAATTGATTGATTTTGATTGCAGATTGAAAAGTGATGAAAATGAGCCATTTTTGGCCAAAAAGTAAGGCTATAACCTTGGTATTTTGCCGAAAAATGACCAAAATTGAAATTGATTGATTTTGATTGCAGATTGAAAAGTGATGAAAATGAGCCATTTTTGGCCAAAAAGTAAGGCTATAACCTTGGTATTTTGCCGAAAAATGACCAAAATTGAAATTGATTGATTTTGATTGCAGATTGAAAAGTGATGAAAATGAGCCATTTTTGGCCAAAAAGTAAGGCTATAACCTTGGTATTTTGCCGACAAATGACCAAAATTGAAATTGATTGATTTTGATTGCAGATTGAAAAGTGATGAAAATGAGCCATTTTTGGCCAAAAAGTAAGGCTATAACCTTGGTATTTTGCCGAAAAATGACCAAAATTGAAATTGATTGATTTTGATTGCAGATTGAAAAGTGATGAAAATGAGCCATTTTTGGCCAAAAAGTAAGGCTATAACCTTGGTATTTTGCCGACAAAATGACCAAAATTGAAATTGATTGATTTTGATTGCAGATTGAAAAGTGATGAAAATGAGCCATTTTTGGCCAAAAAGTAAGGCTATAACCTTGGTATTTTGCCGACAAATGACCAAAATTGAAATTGATTGATTTTGATTGCAGATTGAAAAGTGATGAAAATGAGCCATTTTTGGCCAAAAAGTAAGGCTATAACCTTGGTATTTTGCCGAAAAATGACCAAAATTGAAATTGATTGATTTTGATTGCAGATTGAAAAGTGATGAAAATGAGCCATTTTTGGCCAAAAAGTAAGGCTATAACCTTGGTATTTTGCCGAAAAATGACCAAAATTGAAATTGATTGATTTTGATTGCAGATTGAAAAGTGATGAAAATGAGCCATTTTTGGCCAAAAAGTAAGGCTATAACCTTGGTATTTTGCCGACAAATGACCAAAATTGAAATTGATTGATTTTGATTGCAGATTGAAAAGTGATGAAAATGAGCCATTTTTGGCCAAAAAGTAAGGCTATAACCTTGGTATTTTGCCGAAAAATGACCAAAATTGAAATTGATTGATTTTGATTGCAGATTGAAAAGTGATGAAAATGAGCCATTTTTGGCCAAAAAGTAAGGCTATAACCTTGGTATTTTGCCGAAAAATGACCAAAATTGAAATTGATTGATTTTGATTGCAGATTGAAAAGTGATGAAAATGAGCCATTTTTGGCCAAAAAGTAAGGCTATAACCTTGGTATTTTGCCGAAAAATGACCAAAATTGAAATTGATTGATTTTGATTGCAGATTGAAAAGTGATGAAAATGAGCCATTTTTGGCCAAAAAGTAAGGCTATAACCTTGGTATTTTGCCGATAAATGACCAAAATTGAAATTGATTGATTTTGATTGCAGATTGAAAAGTGATGAAAATGAGCCATTTTTGGCCAAAAAGTAAGGCTATAACCTTGGTATTTTGCCGAAAAATGACCAAAATTGAAATTGATTGATTTTGATTGCAGATTGAAAAGTGATGAAAATGAGCCATTTTTGGCCAAAAAGTAAGGCTATAACCTTGGTATTTTGCCGAAAAATGACCAAAATTGAAATTGATTGATTTTGATTGCAGATTGAAAAGTGATGAAAATGAGCCATTTTTGGCCAAAAAGTAAGGCTATAACCTTGGTATTTTGCCGATAAATGACCAAAATTGAAATTGATTGATTTTGATTGCAGATTGAAAAGTGATGAAAATGAGCCATTTTTGGCCAAAAAGTAAGGCTATAACCTTGGTATTTTGCCGAAAAATGACCAAAATTGAAATTGATTGATTTTGATTGCAGATTGAAAAGTGATGAAAATGAGCCATTTTTGGCCAAAAAGTAAGGCTATAACCTTGGTATTTTGCCGATAAATGACCAAAATTGAGATTGATTGATTTTGATTGCAGATTGAAAAGTGATGAAAATGAGCCATGTTTGGCCAAAAAGTAAGGCTATAACCTTGGTATTTTGCCGATAAATGACCAAAATTGAAATTGATTGATTTTGATTGCAGATTGAAAAGTGATGAAAATGAGCCATTTTTGGCCAAAAAGTAAGACTATAACCTTGGTATTTTGCCGAAAAATGACCAAAATTGAAATTGATTGATTTTGATTGCAGATTGAAAAGTGATGAAAATGAGCCATTTTTGGCCAAAAAGTAAGGCTATAACCTTGGTATTTTGCCGATAAATGACCAAAATTGAAATTGATTGATTTTGATTGCAGATTGAAAAGTGATGAAAATGAGCCATATCTTCTCTAGTTTGGCCAAAAAGTAAGGCTATAACCTTGGTATTTGCCGATAAATGACCAAAATTGAAATTGATTGATTTTGATTGCAGATTGAAAAGTGATGAAAATGAGCCATTTTGGCCAAAAAGTAAGGCTATAACCTTGGTATTTTGCCGAAAAATGACCAAAATTGAAATTGATTGATTTTGATTGCAGATTGAAAAGTGATGAAAATGAGCCATTTTTGGCCAAAAAGTAAGGCTATAACCTTGGTATTTTGCCGATAAATGACCAAAATTGAAGATTGATTGATTTTGATTGCAGATTGAAAAGTGATGAAAATGAGCCATGTTTGGCCAAAAAGTAAGGCTATAACCTTGGTATTTTGCCGATAAATGACCAAAATTGAAATTGATTGATTTTGATTGCAGATTGAAAAGTGATGAAAATGAGCCATTTTTGGCCAAAAAAGTAAGAATATAACCTTGGTATTTTGCCGAAAAATGACCAAAATTGAAATTGATTGATTTTGATTGCAGATGAAAAGTGATGAAAATGAGCCATTTTTGGCCAAAAAGTAAGGCTATACCCTTGGTATTTTGCCGATAAATGACCACAAAATTGAAATTGATTGATTTTGATTGCAGATTGAAAAGTGATGAGAAATGAGCC
>OZ025277.1:14136180-14218680 GCA_964019165.1 Mastigias papua
CGAAAAATGACCAAAATTGAAATTGATTGATTTTGATTGCAGATTGAAAAGTGATGAAAATGAGCCATTTTTGGCCAAAAAGTAAGGCTATAACCTTGGTATTTTGCCGAAAAATGACCAAAATTGAAATTGATTGATTTTGATTGCAGATTGAAAAGTGATGAAAATGAGCCATTTTTGGCCAAAAAGTAAGGCTATAACCTTGGTATTTTGCCGAAAAATGACCAAAATTGAAATTGATTGATTTTGATTGCAGATTGAAAAGTGATGAAAATGAGCCATTTTTGGCCAAAAAGTAAGGCTATAACCTTGGTATTTTGCCGAAAAATGACCAAAATTGAAATTGATTGATTTTGATTGCAGATTGAAAAGTGATGAAAATGAGCCATTTTTGGCCAAAAAGTAAGGCTATAACCTTGGTATTTTGCCGAAAAATGACCAAAATTGAAATTGATTGATTTTGATTGCAGATTGAAAAGTGATGAAAATGAGCCATTTTTGGCCAAAAAGTAAGGCTATAACCTTGGTATTTTGCCGACAAATGACCAAAATTGAAATTGATTGATTTTGATTGCAGATTGAAAAGTGATGAAAATGAGCCATTTTTGGCCAAAAAGTAAGGCTATAACCTTGGTATTTTGCCGACAAATGACCAAAATTGAAATTGATTGATTTTGATTGCAGATTGAGAAGTGATGAAAATGAGCCATTTTTGGCCAAAAAGTAAGGCTATAACCTTGGTATTTTGCCGAAAAATGACCAAAATTGAAATTGATTGATTTTGATTGCAGATTGAAAAGTGATGAAAATGAGCCATGTTTGGCCAAAACGTAAGGCTATAACCTTGGTATTTTGCCGAAAAATGACCAAAATTGAAATTGATTGATTTTGATTGCAGATTGAAAAGTGATGAAAATGAGCCATTTTTGGCCAAAAAGTAAGGCTATAACCTTGGTATTTTGCCGAAAAATGACCAAAATTGAAATTGATTGATTTTGATTGCAGATTGAAAAGTGATGAAAATGAGCCATTTTTGGCCAAAAAGTAAGGCTATAACCTTGGTATTTTGCCGACAAATGACCAAAATTGAAATTGATTGATTTTGATTGCAGATTGAAAAGTGATGAAAATGAGCCATTTTTGGCCAAAAAGTAAGGCTATAACCTTGGTATTTTGCCGAAAAATGACCAAACTTGAAATTGATTGATTTTGATTGCAGATTGAAAAGTGATGAAAATGAGCCATTTTTGGCCAAAAAGTAAGGCTATAACCTTGGTATTTTGCCGAAAAATGACCAAAATTGAAATTGATTGATTTTGATTGCAGATTGAAAAGTGATGAAAATGAGCCATTTTTGGCCAAAAAGTAAGGCTATAACCTTGGTATTTTGCCAATAAATGACCAAAATTGAAATTGATTGATTTTGATTGCAGATTGAAAAGTGATGAAAATGAGCCATTTTTGGCCAAAAAGTAAGGCTATAACCTTGGTATTTTGCCGATAAATGACCAAAATTGAAATTGATTGATTTTGATTGCAGATTGAAAAGTGATGAAAATGAGCCATTTTTGGCCAAAAAGTAAGGCTATAACCTTGGTATTTTGCCGAAAAATGACCAAAATTGAAATTGATTGATTTTGATTGCAGATTGAAAAGTGATGAAAATGAGCCATTTTTGGCCAAAAAGTAAGGCTATAACCTTGGTATTTTGCCGAAAAATGACCAAAATTGAAATTGATTGATTTTGATTGCAGATTGAAAAGTGATGAAAATGAGCCATTTTTGGCCAAAAAGTAAGGCTATAACCTTGGTATTTTGCCGAAAAATGACCAAAATTGAAATTGATTGATTTTGATTGCAGATTGAAAAGTGATGAAAATGAGCCATTTTTGGCCAAAAAGTAAGGCTATAACCTTGGTATTTTGCCGAAAAATGACCAAAATTGAAATTGATTGATTTTGATTGCAGATTGAAAAGTGATGAAAATGAGCCATTTTTGGCCAAAAAGTAAGGCTATAACCTTGGTATTTTGCCGAAAAATGACCAAAATTGAAATTGATTGATTTTGATTGCAGATTGAAAAGTGATGAAAATGAGCCATTTTTGGCCAAAAAGTAAGGCTATAACCTTGGTATTTTGCCGAAAAATGACCAAAATTGAAATTGATTGATTTTGATTGAAGATTGAAAAGTGATGAAAATGAGCCATTTTTGGCCAAAAAGTAAGGCTATAACCTTGGTATTTTGCCGAAAAATGACCAAAATTGAAATTGATTGATTTTGATTGCAGATTGAAAAGTGATGAAAATGAGCCATTTTTGGCCAAAAAGTAAGGCTATAACCTTGGTATTTTGCCGAAAAATGACCAAAATTGAAATTGATTGATTTTGATTGCAGATTGAAAAGTGATGAAAATGAGCCATTTTTGGCCAAAAAGTAAGGCTATAACCTTGGTATTTTGCCGAAAAATGACCAAAATTGAAATTGATTGATTTTGATTGCAGATTGAAAAGTGATGAAAATGAGCCATTTTTGGCCAAAAAGTAAGGCTATAACCTTGGTATTTTGCCGAAAAATGACCAAAATTGAAATTGATTGATTTTGATTGCAGATTGAAAAGTGATGAAAATGAGCCATTTTTGGCCAAAAAGTAAGGCTATAACCTTGGTATTTTGCCGAAAAAATGACCAAAATTGAAATTGATTGAGTTTGATTGCAGATTGAAAAGTGATGAAAATGAGCCATTTTTGGCCAAAAAGTAAGGCTATAACCTTGGTATTTTGCCGAAAAATGACCAAAATTGAAATTGATTGATTTTGATTGCAGATTGAAAAGTGATGAAAATGAGCCATTTTTGGCCAAAAAGTAAGGCTATAACCTTGGTATTTTGCCGAAAAATGACCAAACTTGAAATTGATTGATTTTGATTGCAGATTGAAAAGTGATGAAAATGAGCCATTTTTGGCCAAAAAGTAAGGCTATAACCTTGGTATTTTGCCGAAAAATGACCAAAATTGAAATTGATTGATT
The DNA here is from genome assembly GCA_964019165.1 of Mastigias papua. Classification (NCBI taxonomy): domain Eukaryota; kingdom Metazoa; phylum Cnidaria; class Scyphozoa; order Rhizostomeae; family Mastigiidae; genus Mastigias; species Mastigias papua. Next base: position 14,139,210 of record OZ025277.1, read on the forward strand.
TTGATTGCAGATTGAAAAGTGATGAAAATGAGCCATTTTTGGCCAAAAAGTAAGGCTATAACCTTGGTATTTTGCCGAAAAATGACCAAAATTGAAATTGATTGATTTTGATTGCAGATTGAAAAGTGATGAAAATGAGCCATTTTTGGCCAAAAAGTAAGGCTATAACCTTGGTATTTTGCCGAAAAATGACCAAAATTGAAATTGATTGATTTTGATTGCAGATTGAAAAGTGATGAAAATGAGCCATGTTTGGCCAAAAAGTAAGGCTATAACCTTGGTATTTTGCCGAAGAATGACCAAAATTGAAATTGATTGATTTTGATTGCAGATTGAAAAGTGATGAAAATGAGCCAGTTTTGGCCAAAAAGTAAGGCTATAACCTTGGTATTTTGCCGAAAAATGACCAAAATTGAAATTGATTGATTTTGATTGCAGATTGAAAAGTGATGAAAATGAGCCATTTTTGGCCAAAAAGTAAGGCTATAACCTTGGTATTTTGCCGAAAAATGACCAAAATTGAAATTGATTGATTTTGATTGCAGATTGAAAAGTGATGAAAATGAGCCATTTTTGGCCAAAAAGTAAGGCTATAACCTTGGTATTTTGCCGAAAAATGACCAAAATTGAAATTGATTGATTTTGATTGCAGATTGAAAAGTGATGAAAATGAGCCATTTTTGGCCAAAAAGTAAGGCTATAACCTTGGTATTTTGCCGAAAAATGACCAAACTTGAAATTGATTGATTTTGATTGCAGATTGAAAAGTGATGAAAATGAGCCATTTTTGGCCAAAAAGTAAGGCTATAACCTTGGTATTTTGCCGAAAAATGACCAAAATTGAAATTGATTGATTTTGATTGCAGATTGAAAAGTGATGAAAATGAGCCATTTTTGGCCAAAAAGTAAGGCTATAACCTTGGTATTTTGCCGAAAAATGACCAAAATTGAAATTGATTGATTTTGATTGCAGATTGAAAAGTGATGAAAATGAGCCAATTTTGGCCAAAAAGTAAGGCTATAACCTTGGTATTTTGCCGAAAAATGACCAAAATTGAAATTGATTGATTTTGATTGCAGATTGAAAAGTGATGAAAATGAGCCATTTTTGGCCAAAAAGTAAGGCTATAACCTTGGTATTTTGCCGAAAAATGACCAAAATTGAAATTGATTGATTTTGATTGCAGATTGAAAAGTGATGAAAATGAGCCATGTTTGGCCAAAAAGTAAGGCTATAACCTTGGTATTTTGCCGAAAAATGACCAAAATTGAAATTGATTGATTTTGATTGCAGATTGAAAAGTGATGAAAATGAGCCATTTTTGGCCAAAAAGTAAGGCTATAACCCTGGTATTTTGCCGAAAAATGACCAAAATTGAAATTGATTGATTTTGATTGCAGATTGAAAAGTGATGAAAATGAGCCATTTTTGGCCAAAAAGTAAGGCTATAACCTTGGTATTTTGCCGAAAAATGACCAAAATTGAAATTGATTGATTTTGATTGCAGATTGAAAAGTGATGAAAATGAGCCATTTTTGGCCAAAAAGTAAGGCTATAACCTTGGTATTTTGCCGAAAAATGACCAAAATTGAAATTGATTGATTTTGATTGCAGATTGAAAAGTGATGAAAATGAGCCATTTTTGGCCAAAAAGTAAGGCTATAACCTTGGTATTTTGCCGAAAAATGACCAAAATTGAAATTGATTGATTTTGATTGAAGATTGAAAAGTGATGAAAATGAGCCATTTTTGGCCAAAAAGTAAGGCTATAACCTTGGTATTTTGCCGAAAAATGACCAAAATTGAAATTGATTGATTTTGATTGCAGATTGAAAAGTGATGAAAATGAGCCATTTTTGGCCAAAAAGTAAGGCTATAACCTTGGTATTTTGCCGAAAAATGACCAAAATTGAAATTGATTGATTTTGATTGCAGATTGAAAAGTGATGAAAATGAGCCATTTTTGGCCAAAAAGTAAGGCTATAACCTTGGTATTTTGCCGAAAAATGACCAAAATTGAAATTGATTGATTTTGATTGCAGATTGAAAAGTGATGAAAATGAGCCATTTTTGGCCAAAAAGTAAGGCTATAACCTTGGTATTTTGCCGAAAAATGACCAAAATTGAAATTGATTGATTTTGATTGCAGATTGAAAAGTGATGAAAATGAGCCATTTTTGGCCAAAAAGTAAGGCTATAACCTTGGTATTTTGCCGAAAAATGACCAAAATTGAAATTGATTGATTTTGATTGAAGATTGAAAAGTGATGAAAATGAGCCATTTTTGGCCAAAAAGTAAGGCTATAACCTTGGTATTTTGCCGAAAAATGACCAAAATTGAAATTGATTGATTTTGATTGCAGATTGAAAAGTGATGAAAATGAGCCATTTTTGGCCAAAAAGTAAGGCTATAACCTTGGTATTTTGCCGAAAAATGACCAAAATTGAAATTGATTGATTTTGATTGCAGATTGAAAAGTGATGAAAATGAGCCATTTTTGGCCAAAAAGTAAGGCTATAACCTTGGTATTTTGCCGAGAAATGACCAAACTTGAAATTGATTGATTTTGATTGCAGATTGAAAAGTGATGAAAATGAGCCATTTTTGGCCAAAAAGTAAGGCTATAACCTTGGTATTTTGCCGAAAAATGACCAAAATTGAAATTGATTGATTTTGATTGCAGATTGAAAAGTGATGAAAATGAGCCATGTTTGGCCAAAAAGTAAGGCTATAACCTTGGTATTTTGCCGAAAAATGACCAAAATTGAAATTGATTGATTTTGATTGCAGATTGAAAAGTGATGAAAATGAGCCATTTTTGGCCAAAAAGTAAGGCTATAACCTTGGTATTTTGCCGAAAAATGACCAAAATTGAAATTGATTGATTTTGATTGCAGATTGAAAAGTGATGAAAATGAGCCATTTTTGGCCAAAAAGTAAGGCTATAACCTTGGTATTTTGCCGAAAAATGACCAAAATTGAAATTGATTGATTTTGATTGCAGATTGAAAAGTGATGAAAATGAGCCATTTTTGGCCAAAAAGTAAGGCTATAACCTTGGTATTTTGCCGAAAAATGACCAAAATTGAAATTGATTGATTTTGATTGCAGATTGAAAAGTGATGAAAATGAGCCATTTTTGGCCAAAAAGTAAGGCTATAACCTTGGTATTTTGCCGAAAAATGACCAAAATTGAAATTGATTGATTTTGATTGCAGATTGAAAAGTGATGAAAATGAGCCATTTTTGGCCAAAAAGTAAGGCTATAACCTTGGTATTTTGCCGAAAAATGACCAAAATTGAAATTGATTGATTTTGATTGAAGATTGAAAAGTGATGAAAATGAGCCATTTTTGGCCAAAAAGTAAGGCTATAACCTTGGTATTTTGCCGAAAAATGACCAAAATTGAAATTGATTGATTTTGATTGCAGATTGAAAAGTGATGAAAATGAGCCATTTTTGGCCAAAAAGTAAGGCTATAACCTTGGTATTTTGCCGAAAAATGACCAAAATTGAAATTGATTGATTTTGATTGCAGATTGAAAAGTGATGAAAATGAGCCATTTTTGGCCAAAAAGTAAGGCTATAACCTTGGTATTTTGCCGAGAAATGACCAAACTTGAAATTGATTGATTTTGATTGCAGATTGAAAAGTGATGAAAATGAGCCATTTTTGGCCAAAAAGTAAGGCTATAACCTTGGTATTTTGCCGAAAAATGACCAAAATTGAAATTGATTGATTTTGATTGCAGATTGAAAAGTGATGAAAATGAGCCATGTTTGGCCAAAAAGTAAGGCTATAACCTTGGTATTTTGCCGAAAAATGACCAAAATTGAAATTGATTGATTTTGATTGCAGATTGAAAAGTGATGAAAATGAGCCATTTTTGGCCAAAAAGTAAGGCTATAACCTTGGTATTTTGCCGAGAAATGACCAAACTTGAAATTGATTGATTTTGATTGCAGATTGAAAAGTGATGAAAATGAGCCATTTTTGGCCAAAAAGTAAGGCTATAACCTTGGTATTTTGCCGAAAAATGACCAAAATTGAAATTGATTGATTTTGATTGCAGATTGAAAAGTGATGAAAATGAGCCATTTTTGGCCAAAAAGTAAGGCTATAACCTTGGTATTTTGCCGAAAAATGACCAAAATTGAAATTGATTGATTTTGATTGCAGATTGAAAAGTGATGAAAATGAGCCATTTTTGGCCAAAAAGTAAGGCTATAACCTTGGTATTTTGCCGAAAAATGACCAAAATTGAAATTGATTGATTTTGATTGCAGATTGAAAAGTGATGAAAATGAGCCATCTTTGGCCAAAAAGTAAGGCTATAACCTTGGTATTTTGCCGAAAAATGACCAAAATTGAAATTGATTGATTTTGATTGCAGATTGAAAAGTGATGAAAATGAGCCATTTTTGGCCAAAAAGTAAGGCTATAACCTTGGTATTTTGCCGAAAAATGACCAAAATTGAAATTGATTGATTTTGATTGCAGATTGAAAAGTGATGAAAATGAGCCATTTTTGGCCAAAAAGTAAGGCTATAACCTTGGTATTTTGCCGAAAAATGACCAAAATTGAAATTGATTGATTTTGATTGCAGATTGAAAAGTGATGAAAATGAGCCATTTTTGGCCAAAAAGTAAGGCTATAACCTTGGTATTTTGCCGAAAAATGACCAAAATTGAAATTGATTGATTTTGATTGCAGATTGAAAAGTGATGAAAATGAGCCATTTTTGGCCAAAAAGTAAGGCTATAACCTTGGTATTTTGCCGAAAAATGACCAAAATTGAAATTGATTGATTTTGATTGAAGATTGAAAAGTGATGAAAATGAGCCATTTTTGGCCAAAAAGTAAGGCTATAACCTTGGTATTTTGCCGAAAAATGACCAAAATTGAAATTGATTGATTTTGATTGCAGATTGAAAAGTGATGAAAATGAGCCATTTTTGGCCAAAAAGTAAGGCTATAACCTTGGTATTTTGCCGAAAAATGACCAAAATTGAAATTGATTGATTTTGATTGCAGATTGAAAAGTGATGAAAATGAGCCATTTTTGGCCAAAAAGTAAGGCTATAACCTTGGTATTTTGCCGAGAAATGACCAAACTTGAAATTGATTGATTTTGATTGCAGATTGAAAAGTGATGAAAATGAGCCATTTTTGGCCAAAAAGTAAGGCTATAACCTTGGTATTTTGCCGAAAAATGACCAAAATTGAAATTGATTGATTTTGATTGCAGATTGAAAAGTGATGAAAATGAGCCATGTTTGGCCAAAAAGTAAGGCTATAACCTTGGTATTTTGCCGAAAAATGACCAAAATTGAAATTGATTGATTTTGATTGCAGATTGAAAAGTGATGAAAATGAGCCATTTTTGGCCAAAAAGTAAGGCTATAACCTTGGTATTTTGCCGAAAAATGACCAAAATTGAAATTGATTGATTTTGATTGCAGATTGAAAAGTGATGAAAATGAGCCATTTTTGGCCAAAAAGTAAGGCTATAACCTTGGTATTTTGCCGAAAAATGACCAAAATTGAAATTGATTGATTTTGATTGCAGATTGAAAAGTGATGAAAATGAGCCATTTTTGGCCAAAAAGTAAGGCTATAACCTTGGTATTTTGCCGAAAAATGACCAAAATTGAAATTGATTGATTTTGATTGCAGATTGAAAAGTGATGAAAATGAGCCATTTTTGGCCAAAAAGTAAGGCTATAACCTTGGTATTTTGCCGAAAAATGACCAAAATTGAAATTGATTGATTTTGATTGCAGATTGAAAAGTGATGAAAATGAGCCATTTTTGGCCAAAAAGTAAGGCTATAACCTTGGTATTTTGCCGAAAAATGACCAAAATTGAAATTGATTGATTTTGATTGAAGATTGAAAAGTGATGAAAATGAGCCATTTTTGGCCAAAAAGTAAGGCTATAACCTTGGTATTTTGCCGAAAAATGACCAAAATTGAAATTGATTGATTTTGATTGCAGATTGAAAAGTGATGAAAATGAGCCATTTTTGGCCAAAAAGTAAGGCTATAACCTTGGTATTTTGCCGAAAAATGACCAAAATTGAAATTGATTGATTTTGATTGCAGATTGAAAAGTGATGAAAATGAGCCATTTTTGGCCAAAAAGTAAGGCTATAACCTTGGTATTTTGCCGAGAAATGACCAAACTTGAAATTGATTGATTTTGATTGCAGATTGAAAAGTGATGAAAATGAGCCATTTTTGGCCAAAAAGTAAGGCTATAACCTTGGTATTTTGCCGAAAAATGACCAAAATTGAAATTGATTGATTTTGATTGCAGATTGAAAAGTGATGAAAATGAGCCATGTTTGGCCAAAAAGTAAGGCTATAACCTTGGTATTTTGCCGAAAAATGACCAAAATTGAAATTGATTGATTTTGATTGCAGATTGAAAAGTGATGAAAATGAGCCATTTTTGGCCAAAAAGTAAGGCTATAACCTTGGTATTTTGCCGAGAAATGACCAAACTTGAAATTGATTGATTTTGATTGCAGATTGAAAAGTGATGAAAATGAGCCATTTTTGGCCAAAAAGTAAGGCTATAACCTTGGTATTTTGCCGAAAAATGACCAAAATTGAAATTGATTGATTTTGATTGCAGATTGAAAAGTGATGAAAATGAGCCATTTTTGGCCAAAAAGTAAGGCTATAACCTTGGTATTTTGCCGAAAAATGACCAAAATTGAAATTGATTGATTTTGATTGCAGATTGAAAAGTGATGAAAATGAGCCATTTTTGGCCAAAAAGTAAGGCTATAACCTTGGTATTTTGCCGAAAAATGACCAAAATTGAAATTGATTGATTTTGATTGCAGATTGAAAAGTGATGAAAATGAGCCATCTTTGGCCAAAAAGTAAGGCTATAACCTTGGTATTTTGCCGAAAAATGACCAAAATTGAAATTGATTGATTTTGATTGCAGATTGAAAAGTGATGAAAATGAGCCATTTTTGGCCAAAAAGTAAGGCTATAACCTTGGTATTTTGCCGAAAAATGACCAAAATTGAAATTGATTGAGTTTGATTGCAGATTGAAAAGTGATGAAAATGAGCCATTTTTGGCCAAAAAGTAAGGCTATAACCTTGGTATTTTGCCGAAAAATGACCAAAATTGAAATTGATTGATTTTGATTGCAGATTGAAAAGTGATGAAAATGAGCCATTTTTGGCCAAAAAGTAAGGCTATAACCTTGGTATTTTGCCGAAAAATGACCAAACTTGAAATTGATTGATTTTGATTGCAGATTGAAAAGTGATGAAAATGAGCCATTTTTGGCCAAAAAGTAAGGCTATAACCTTGGTATTTTGCCGAAAAATGACCAAAATTGAAATTGATTGATTTTGATTGCAGATTGAAAAGTGATGAAAATGAGCCATTTTTGGCCAAAAAGTAAGGCTATAACCTTGGTATTTTGCCGAAAAATGACCAAACTTGAAATTGATTGATTTTGATTGCAGATTGAAAAGTGATGAAAATGAGCCATTTTTGGCCAAAAAGTAAGGCTATAACCTTGGTATTTTGCCGAAAAATGACCAAAATTGAAATTGATTGATTTTGATTGCAGATTGAAAAGTGATGAAAATGAGCCATGTTTGGCCAAAAAGTAAGGCTATAACCTTGGTATTTTGCCGAAGAATGACCAAAATTGAAATTGATTGATTTTGATTGCAGATTGAAAAGTGATGAAAATGAGCCAGTTTTGGCCAAAAAGTAAGGCTATAACCTTGGTATTTTGCCGAAAAATGACCAAAATTGAAATTGATTGATTTTGATTGCAGATTGAAAAGTGATGAAAATGAGCCATTTTTGGCCAAAAAGTAAGGCTATAACCTTGGTATTTTGCCGAAAAATGACCAAAATTGAAATTGATTGATTTTGATTGCAGATTGAAAAGTGATGAAAATGAGCCATTTTTGGCCAAAAAGTAAGGCTATAACCTTGGTATTTTGCCGAAAAATGACCAAAATTGAAATTGATTGATTTTGATTGCAGATTGAAAAGTGATGAAAATGAGCCATTTTTGGCCAAAAAGTAAGGCTATAACCTTGGTATTTTGCCGAAAAATGACCAAACTTGAAATTGATTGATTTTGATTGCAGATTGAAAAGTGATGAAAATGAGCCATTTTTGGCCAAAAAGTAAGGCTATAACCTTGGTATTTTGCCGAAAAATGACCAAAATTGAAATTGATTGATTTTGATTGCAGATTGAAAAGTGATGAAAATGAGCCATTTTTGGCCAAAAAGTAAGGCTATAACCTTGGTATTTTGCCGAAAAATGACCAAAATTGAAATTGATTGATTTTGATTGCAGATTGAAAAGTGATGAAAATGAGCCAATTTTGGCCAAAAAGTAAGGCTATAACCTTGGTATTTTGCCGAAAAATGACCAAAATTGAAATTGATTGATTTTGATTGCAGATTGAAAAGTGATGAAAATGAGCCATTTTTGGCCAAAAAGTAAGGCTATAACCTTGGTATTTTGCCGAAAAATGACCAAAATTGAAATTGATTGATTTTGATTGCAGATTGAAAAGTGATGAAAATGAGCCATGTTTGGCCAAAAAGTAAGGCTATAACCTTGGTATTTTGCCGAAAAATGACCAAAATTGAAATTGATTGATTTTGATTGCAGATTGAAAAGTGATGAAAATGAGCCATTTTTGGCCAAAAAGTAAGGCTATAACCCTGGTATTTTGCCGAAAAATGACCAAAATTGAAATTGATTGATTTTGATTGCAGATTGAAAAGTGATGAAAATGAGCCATTTTTGGCCAAAAAGTAAGGCTATAACCTTGGTATTTTGCCGAAAAATGACCAAAATTGAAATTGATTGATTTTGATTGCAGATTGAAAAGTGATGAAAATGAGCCATTTTTGGCCAAAAAGTAAGGCTATAACCTTGGTATTTTGCCGAAAAATGACCAAAATTGAAATTGATTGATTTTGATTGCAGATTGAAAAGTGATGAAAATGAGCCATTTTTGGCCAAAAAGTAAGGCTATAACCTTGGTATTTTGCCGAAAAATGACCAAACTTGAAATTGATTGATTTTGATTGCAGATTGAAAAGTGATGAAAATGAGCCATTTTTGGCCAAAAAGTAAGGCTATAACCTTGGTATTTTGCCGAAAAATGACCAAAATTGAAATTGATTGATTTTGATTGCAGATTGAAAAGTGATGAAAATGAGCCATGTTTGGCCAAAAAGTAAGGCTATAACCTTGGTATTTTGCCGAAAAATGACCAAAATTGAAATTGATTGATTTTGATTGCAGATTGAAAAGTGATGAAAATGAGCCATTTGTGGCCAAAAAGTAAGGCTATAACCTTGGTATTTTGCCGAAAAATGACCAAAATTGAAATTGATTGATTTTGATTGCAGATTGAAAAGTGATGAAAATGAGCCATTTTTGGCCAAAAAGTAAGGCTATAACCTTGGTATTTTGCCGAAAAATGACCAAAATTGAAATTGATTGATTTTGATTGCAGATTGAAAAGTGATGAAAATGAGCCATTTTTGGCCAAAAAGTAAGGCTATAACCTTGGTATTTTGCCGAAAAATGACCAAAATTGAAATTGATTGATTTTGATTGCAGATTGAAAAGTGATGAAAATGAGCCATTATTGGCCAAAAAGTAAGGCCATGTCTGGTTTGTAGCTTGAAATGACCTAAATACAAGGTAGTGTCCTTTGTCAGAAATACCCAGAGTGGATTGTGTGTAATAAGAACGTAGGGGGTTTGTGAGATAAATGTCATTAGTAAATGGAGATCAATATTGTGGTCGTCATGATCCAGGATTTGACAAATCTCTGGAAGCATTTAAGACGGTCCTATTGCTTTAAATAGATAATCAGAATAAAAACGTCTGGAGATTGAAACATTTCTACTCTTTTGCCTTCTAATATTTTAGTAGTCGATATGACTTCCATGACAACTTGCTACAATGATATACACATTATGTTTTTATAAGAACATCGACTGTCAATGAAGCCTAGTTATGTTGTTAAGTTGTTTTGGTTTGAAAGCTTTAAATGTTCTTAAATGTTCTTAATTTCCTTGGTTTTAAAATGCGCACTGATATCTCAAAAGAGCGACAATTGCTTTGACAAGACTTTAGATTTTAGAAAAGATTTTAGCACATATGTATGTGAAGTCACCTTGCGTCCATGAAATATTGGCAAGAGATTCTTTACTGTAAATATTTGTAGGATCTTCGTCCATTGTCTGCATTTTACTCTTTTTATCTCATATTCTTTGAAAGAAAGTTATGAAGCCCTGTCATGTTCTTAACATATTCTCGACCTTTTAGTATTTGAAGCCTTACGTTCTTATATGGTTTGTTCTTATAAAAAAACGTGCATATGGATATGAACTACTACAAAGGTTTGGTCGAAAGATATCAGCACAATTTAGAGACGCTGGTTGCTTTTATACAATCAATGTACTCAATATTCATTTATGTTCAACATTGTTACGTTCAATTACATGCAAACTTTTAAACTGTTATACCATACTCGAGAGCAAAACGTGATAGGAATGCAAACCCGGGTCCTACCCTATGGAGTGCCGATGCTGACAAAAATACTTTCAATAAATTTTGTGTACTTCTTAGTAAAAACATACCTTCTTTCAAGGTTTCCAATACTCTATCCACATCTTTCTACCTTTTCAATTTCATCGTACTTTTCATCCAACCAACTTGGTTAATTTTCTACAAACTTGCTTAAAATTTTCTATACTTGTTCAAATTTTCTATACTTATAAAAAATTGTCATACTTTCCTCCTATTCAAAACGAGGATAGTATCGAAAAAGTTTCCATATTTGCTTGAAATTCTCTATACTTTCCTCGTTTTCAAAACGAGGAAAGTATAGAGAATTCTTTACAAGTATAGAAAATTTGAACAAGTATAGAAAATTTTAAGCAAGTTTGCAAAAAATTAACCAAGTTGGTTAGATGAAAAGTACGATGAAATTGAAAAGGTAAAAAGATGTGGATAGAGTAAAGGAAACCTTGCAAGACAGTATGTTTTTTCTAAGAAGTACACACAATTTATTGAAAGTATTTTGTCAGCATCGGGACTCCATACTACTCCCACCGAACCAAGATCGGCGAGAATAAAAACATGGCAAAATCTTCAAGGGAGAATTTTTCGAAAGAAGAAACGATTAGTCCGTTAGGATTATGGATGGGTGTACAAGCAGCGTAGCAGGACAAGGCATTTTGAATAGTGGAAAGTTAGCAAGGTTGTGGTATCGCGTATTAGTGGATTAGAAGTTGTGGCAAGTACCCCGTTCATAGGCGGTAAAACAGTTGTTATTCACAATCACCTTTTTCATCTCCGTGGCTTACTCTGATACATGAAGCATGACTGTAGTGTACAAAGAACAGTACTGTCTCGCTTCGAAGTCAATTGTTATTCTGAGGATTAGTGATTGACTCGTATTGAGGTTTCACCTTCCGAGGTCAAAGCCCAACCTAAACATTACTTATGCTGCTGTAAATTAGCACGCTGCCTAAAGGCCTGGTCATTTCTCCCATTTAAAGTCAATAATCAAATCAAAAAATTCTCTAAAAATCTAAATGAAATGACAAAAAATTTCTAATTTCACCAAATGTTATTGAATTCGTAATGAAGTATTCGTGGATTTCTTGCTGCAACTCGCATACACACAGCCAAGAGAAGCATTCTAAAGCAAGATCTCTTCCACCACCTACACTATTGCGATTTCTCTTTTGCGATTTCTGCAAAAGAAAACGGCGCTTTAGTTGCTACATTTCAAAATCATTTCAAATTGGCATAAAGGTTAATTTTATTGCTTCTTCCAAAATCTTACTAGTCTACAATTCGCAATTCTAAGCTCCCAAAGCCTCTGTAAGTGGTGCTACACAACCTAATCGAGGAAATTCACCTGCAGCAACGCGTTTAAAACAACGTGACTGTCATATCTTCACTCTGAACAAAACATTCAAAGCCTACGTAGCTGTCCACTATCACAACACAATTGTGTTTAGAGAAAGGAGGGCAAGATGTTGTTTTATACTTGAAAAACTACAAACATGCAAATACGCAGGGGGTGGCAGGGCTATTAAAATAGTTGTTCTAACAGTTCTAACAGCATGCCACACGTTGAAAACACAGCTACAACTTTGGATTTCTGTACAGTGAAAGTTGGTCACTTGCACTAGGTCCTAAACAAAACTTTTTCATCAAGGCCACTACATTACCCCCGTGTACCTTGCTATATGTAATAATGGTCTGCTCAGAAACTCGCTCCTATTATGAGGTATTCAGAATATGGTGAAGTGGAAAAGAAAACCGTGGTTTTCTCCAAAGTATCAAAACAAAGCCTTGGATTACTGGTGAATAAATTCTCCGCCAACCTAACATTTTCAAAAAAAAACAAAAGGACAGGAGTACGGGCGAAGAGATACTGAGAGATTGATGGAGCGCGTGTGAGCGAGGCGAGGGTGTGTAAGAGAGCAAGGTTACGATGAGAAGAAGAGAATATGTGTCTGTGTCGTGGCGAACGCGTGGTGTACATGTGGAGTGTGTGTATGTAGATGTCGTGTGGTGTGGTGTGGTGTGGTGTGGTGTGAAAGTCGGAGAAAAATGGAATTTGAGACATAATCAAGCAAGCGCGATACTAGGATTGAGTCTGTGGCTGCATCGATGGGAATCGGGTATGCGATAGAACTGCTAAAAAATATTTTCTCCCTTTCCCAAAAAGCCTCCAAATTTTGCCTATCAGGAAGGTCTAAAGATTCTTTCTAGAAAACCGACATTTAAGGTGCTGTCTGTAACAGACAGCATAACATGACTGGTTCTAAACAGGACTTTACCAAAACGAAAAAGACAACGGTCAAAACTGAACAGATCAAGTGACTAAATTAGCAGAAAACTACGTCGAGGAAAAGACAATGGCACGAGAAAAAGGTGAAGCGAATTTTTGAACAAAAGAAATAACATTTTACATATTATCAGAGTAATTTTGTGAACTTTGTCAACATTTAGTTACAAAAAATCATTCAAACACATCGAACATAAAAAGAAATATAAATAAAGCGAAAATCAGATAACAGACTTTTGAAAACAAACGATAAATGCTTACAATGCGTCTGTTCATTGTTAAAACTCGAGAAAGTCATTGCCCTGGGTAGTGTTCGCGCTTGAGAACGTGAAAGAGATAAGCTGTTCTTAACTATTTAAGACATGTTTATACTTTCTGTTGCACAATGCCGAGCTGAAAATACACTTATTTCAAATCCAGGCTATTGAGATTAGTAAAAATCAAAGGGAAGCCAAGGGAATTTACAGCACAAAGACTATAGTACTATTTCTAGAAACAGGCTAATTAAATTTCTATGGCAAAGAGTACTATAACGTTTTCCATTAGCGCACTATCAAGTGGACTGAAGGTTAAGCAGAGATTTCAATCTAATTTCCAACAAATGTATTAACTACTCCTAATACGATGGTCTGTAAAAATTTCAACTATTGTGAATGAAAAGAAGTCTGTGTCGCGTTCACAATTGGGAGTAAATCAAAATTTTTCTCTGTAGGATGAAATTTATAGTGGGAGCTACGAAGTAGTTCTAAAAGCTCGACTCAAGAACTCCTATAACTCGTCTTGATATTTAGGGCCAAAGAGGTAATGATGAGACTAGACGGAAATATCTAAAACACCGTTTTGTGATGAGCGGGAAATTGCCATGTGGATTCCGCAGCTAATTTGACTGACATACGAAAATGGGAAGAGAAGTGAAAACTTGAACAATCTGAGACTAAGGACGCCAGATAAATAAAAGCGCTGATAAAACTGCCAGCTGTCTTTCTAAGTTCAAAAATACCTAAGAACTTAACTATCTTTACATGCCAACGGAACAAGCAGTCCAAACGACGTGCTCGTCTTTTCTGTGTGCAATTATGAGCTACCAATAAAATTTACGCACAGTGTTCCTAATGTGATGAACAAGCGAATCAATTTCAAGAAAGATCAAGCATTGTCACGATAGATAGCCAAGCCCGACGACAGTGTTATAAGAGTAACTACAAAATCAGACATTTTTTATTGTGATGTTCTTTACCGTCTGCTGTTGGCACGCTGTCTTTCTCTTTTGTTTCCACATGTTTCAGCTTGGAATGGTCGAAGCTCTTCACTTCGGCACGCGTGTCCTTTGCTTCTTCCTCAATAACTACGGTAGAGCAACCAGTCATTTCATCACGTATTAATTCTAGCTCGATTCTACAGTCCTTTTTGAAAGCAAACATTTAAGTTGTACCTCTCTTCAAAACCAACAAAAGCTGAGGACATCTCCCCCTGGAATTTCTCCAGCCAATCAAATCAAAGAAGTAGTCAAGTAATCCAAAGCAAACGGGCAAGGACGTATACGCCTAACGCATCTCAGATTAACTCAACTCATGTCAATTCATCTCAAGATAACTCATCTCAAATTAACATAGCCTAAAGAAACTAATCTCACCCTAAACTCATCCGAAGCGAATCTCAGATTAAAGTATAACGAACTAGCTCATCTCAGACTAACTCATTTTAAGTAGCAAATATCAAAGTAAGGGGTCTGTGATTATCTCAATCTCAGACCAACTCATCTGAGATTTGTTTAAGATTAATCCGTCTTAGATTAACAAGTATCGTATTGGCTTGTCACAGATAAATGTCTCTCTGATAACTGGCATCACGGACCAACATACGCCAGATTCAAGTATCTCCACATAAAACATCAAAGACTTGCAAATTTCAGATTCATCCAGGTCTACCTTGAATAGACTAGTGCAGTGTTTCCTACCCTAAATTTGAACCACAGCTCATATATTTTACATTTAAAAAGCTCGCCTTACTCAAAGTACTACTGACTACTCAGCCGTTGAGCAGCCGGCAGATACACAGGCTGTCACTAAATGTTTCTATCGGGTGTAAAAACATGAAATCCATATGTCACTGCATGTTTCCCACATCAGTAGATGTACGAAGAGATACTATTTACGTTCTTGGACCAAGCAGGTGAGATTGGACAGTTTTCCAGAGCACACCTCGTGATCTCATACGGTCTACTAATATATCACGGCACAGAGGTTGGGGCGCACACTGGTATAGTACAACATTTGATGGGGTACCTTTTAGCGTTAGGAAACATAAAGATCACAAGAGAACAAACCGATGCAGGATACACTGATTTTAAGCTTACTAGATACATCAGGATTTTCAAAACCTTTTCATTAAAATTCCTTTACTTTTACAGGTTTTCCCGGCCAAATTCTAGGTTTTCCAGACTCGTGAGAATCCTGTACATGTCAACAAAATTCAAGAGCACAAACAATTTGTCAACTTAGGACACAAGCTAACTCTGCAAATTATGAAAGCAAAGTTCGTTTAACATAGGGACGAGGAGATGTCATTTCTCTTAGATGCATACACCAACTTAATAGAGCCAATGTGCCAGCTGTTTGTGTTGAAGAGTACAAGGTTGAAAAACTAAATCTATCAAGGCTTTCAGGACGTCTTTTACAAAAGATTCACCAACTTTTCCAGGTGCTCCAGATCAAACTTTTAAAAACTACCTGATATTTCCTCATTTTTAAAACTTATTATGAGTGACAAAATGGAACGCATTAACAGAAAGCCATTGTCTGCAATGAATGAAATCGCAATAAATCCTACCTCTGCAAGTCGGAAAAACAAAACTATGCTAGGAAAAGTGTTGTAAAGAGCGTTTTCCTGGCAGCAAAAATAAATATTCTAAATTCCTGCAAAGCAATTTACGAAAATTTCCCTTAACTGTAAGTTATATTTCCAGCTGGTTACTCAATTTAATAAGATAGAGCGCAGGTATATGGAGTTCAAACACACTTTTTGAAAAAACTTTCCCGCGAAACTCTTCGAGATTTCCAGACAGGATTGTCGTCGAAAATTTAAGAATCGACTAATTTCTCCTTTTCTCAAGGCTCAAGTAAACAGAAAGATTCCCTGACTTCTCAAGGCTTTTAAGGCTTTCAAGGCTTTCAAGGCTGTCCCTAGCCTCAAATTTAAGTCCCTGACTTTTCAGATTTTCCAGGCCCCTGAGGCCCCAAAGAACAATAGTTATAGCTGATATGCAAGGGGGCGCAAACCATAGATATTTCCAAAACACTATTACCAGCTATCACCCCGTGGTCAACGTAACAATTGTTATACATATGTAGTATCTAAAACGGATACTCCTACCTTCCTTCGTTGGGAGCGGATTCTTTTCCGTCGGTTCAATGTGTTTCAATTTTGACTTCTCGAATTCCTTCACTTGAGAAACATCTGGTAAAGACTCAGGCCGCAATTCCTCTTTCAATGTCTGCGGTGTTGGTAACGGGTTCTTCTCTTGTGTTTCGACGTGTTTCAATTTGTTGTGATCAAATGACTTCACCTCTGCTCTTGAATCAATTGACTCTTCCTTTATTACTAAAAAATTAGCCAATTTGATGATTAGAACTAAGAAAGAGACACAAACAGTAAAGAGATCACGAGCGGGGAGTCTTTTGAACACAATGATGAAAACTAAATACAGGCCTCTCTGGATATATCCTACTATTTCAAGCAGCAAAACTAGCAAGAAATCAAGTCATATCCGTCTTGAAGGAAAAACAAATGAAGAACTGCAAGGCAGAGTACAAAATTCTAAGCACATAATAATAAAAGGTGAGGATTAATGATACGTGATACTGTGCAACAATGTCGCATTACCATCAGCTGTTGGCATGACTGTTTTCTCTTGTGTTTCAACGTGTTTCAGTTTATGAGTGTCGAATTCTTTTACAGCAGATACATCTGGAAGCGATTCGGGTCGAAGTTCTTCTTTGATATCTGCCTGTGTTGGTAGCGGGTTCTTCTCAGCAGTTTCTACGTGTTTCAATTTCGAGTGGTCAAAGCTTTTTACTTCTGCACGTGAGTCGGCAGCTTCCTCTTTGATAACTGAAAGAATAAAAATATAATATAGCATAAGGGAAGAATAAATCGTTATCAATAGTTAAGGGAGAAATGAGTGGACATGATCAGCAAAGAAGAACATAATTTCAAAGAATAGTATCTCCCAAAGCAACCTAGTAAACAAAAGCATTCAGCTACGAACCGTTGCCAAAAGTATCAAAACAAAACGTTGAAAAAAGCACGATTTTCTACGTCATCAAACAGCACTCAGATAACTATAACATAAAAAAAATAAATAAAGATTTATTTAAAGATAGCTATGGCTTATAGACCAAAGCTAATTCATGCCAACCATTATGCAGTATATCCAATATAAATTGTATCCTACTAAGCTCTTATAATTACTAACTTAAACTACACAATCTACAGTTACACGATATCATACAGAGTTTAATCTTTCTAGTAAAGTCTAACAGACATAAACATTATATTTCTGGGCAGTGAGTTGCATATTTTTTGTCCCAAAGATAACATATTCCAAATATCAAATGTGGTTGTTTCATCTTCCTTACAATGATACGGTCAACCAAAACAAACAGCAACACTAACAGCAACAGCAACAGAAACAGAAATATTATAAATATGTGACTAATGACAAAGAAGAAAGTATGGATGTAGATATCATTAACGATCAATATCAATCAGTGATTATAATGATTTATGACTTCTAACGTAGCTAATAAAATTTCCGTCGTACTGATCAGCCAATAAGTGGCGTTAAAAGTTTTAGTCTTAAATGCCCTGAACTCCAGATAAATACATGAAATTTGACTAACCATCGGCAGTTGGCATGACTGTTTTCTCTTGTGTTTCAACGTGTTTCAGTTTTTGAGTGTCGAATTCTTTTACAGCAGATACATCTGGAAGTGATTCGGGTCGAAGTTCTTCTTTGATATCTGCCTGTGTTGGTAGCGGGTTCTTCTCAGCAGTTTCTACGTGTTTCAATTTCGTGTGGTCAAAGCTTTTTACTTCTGCACGAGAGTCGGCAGCTTCCTCCTTGATAACTGAAAAAATAAAAAAATATACAGCATAAAGGAAGAATAAATATGCTGTCGATGGTGAAAAGGTAGAGACACAGGTCCGGGCAATCATGAAAATCATGCTCCCATGTCAATATCTTTGGGTAGGACTCGAGAACCCTAAAGCTTCCGTGTAATTCATTTGCATCATTTCGCATTGATAAGAGCATGAGCCACTACCAACTACTATATAAATGATAACTCTGGAAATTGGTCTTAGTGTACCTCTTTCAGAAAAGTCAGATAGGCAAAACGTATTACTACATTATAGGGTGCATCTCTGGAACAGTTTCCTGCATTTGAGGCTACAAATATTTAATCTTTAAATGCATTTAAAAAGCATTTACGATTTGAATCATAACACTTAAAAGTACAAGCACAGTAGCTATCTTCCATTTTAGTTGTAAGTTTAGTATTTTCATCCCATGACCATGGCCCACTGAAGTAGATAGATCCGGTGGACAGAGCTTTCATGTGTAAAGCAAATAAAGATGAAATGACGAATGGACGCACAAAAACAAAACGTCCATAAATGGAATGCCCTTGCTACCCAAAAACTGCTCGTATTTCTAGTCCATCTTTGATACAAAGGGGCAACACATTCAACCATTTTCTATCACTATGAAAACAGGGGAGTAAAAACACAGAATATAGCACATTTTGCTGTCCTATCCAGATCATCAAAAGGCACTGGGTCATTTGTCCCCATTTTGGACAAGGCTTACAATCCTAACACTTCAATCTAGAAAACATGCAGAATTTAGGATAGCTTGCCGCAAAATATGAGTAAAAATGAGATGTATTTAATCATTTATCCTGGTTACATTTCTTGCTACATTTGGTGCTCTGTCCACAAGAAACTAGCAACTTCATATGAATCACAAGAGAAAGCCTATGATTACATTCATCGTTGATCAATCCTTGATCAATATAAGTGACAATGATTAACAAAATTATCGAATGGAAACAATGAAAACATAAATAATAAAGGAAAAAGCAGTATCAAAGCTCTGGTTTTAAATGCCCTGAACTCCAGATAAATATATGAAATTTGACTAACCATCGGCAGTTGGCATGACTGTTTTCTCTTGTGTTTCAACGTGTTTCAGTTTATGAGTGTCGAATTCTTTTACAGCAGATACATCTGGAAGCGATTCGGGTCGAAGTTCTTCTTTGATATCTGCCTGTGTTGGTAGCGGGTTCTTCTCAGCAGTTTCTACGTGTTTCAATTTCGAGTGGTCAAAGCTTTTTACTTCTGCACGTGAGTCGGCAGCTTCCTCCTTGATAACTGAAACACAAAACATAGTCACAGACACTGCAAAGTGATCTTCCTTCGTTCAAATTGTGGAAGAAGTGAAACGGAAATACTGTCGTTTCAATAGAATAGCAATGTCGAATTCGATTCAACTGCTGATGCCACTGTTTCGATTGTTGTGACAAATGTTCATGAAGGTCTGCACAGTTTACAGACAAAAAACTTACAATACTCGATGAGAAAAAAGAGAGCTATGGAAGAAGGAAGATGGTAGAAAATAGGAACTAACCTGCTGACGTTACTACATAAAATGATAGAGTTTAAATAACGATAAGTTTCAAAATTAGAAGCTCCAGGTGTCAGGAAGAGCATTACGGTAAATGTTCATAGTATCTTTAAAGCATATTAATTTCCCCTGGAAAGGGTGTTAGCAATGAAAGGTTGAACAGCCTGCTATTTTATTAGACTCGTTCTGTACCAATATCCACCATAAACGTTACACAAAGCTGAAAGATTTCGTTTTTTATTTTCGGCTACAGAAATTAATATGCTCAAATGGAAAATCTTAAAGAGGCAGGAATCAAATAGAACCATGTGCAAGAGAAATGATTATTCTAAGCTAATGGACGAGCAAGATTCCTTTTACCAGAAAGAAAAAGAAAAACGTTTGAACCACCAGCTAAGAATGAACTAACCATCGGCAGTTGGCATGACTGTTTTCTCTTGTGTTTCAACGTGTTTCAGTTTATGAGTGTCGAATTCTTTTACAGCAGATACATCTGGAAGCGATTCGGGTCGAAGTTCTTCTTTGATATCTGCCTGTGTTGGTAGCGGGTTCTTCTCAGCAGTTTCTACGTGTTTCAATTTCGAGTGGTCAAAGCTCTTTACTTCTGCACGCGATTCCGAAGATTCCTCTTGAATGACTAAAATGAGAAAAGTAATTTTTTCCTATAAAACATTCAAGGGAGCTAGCTCATCTGAGAGGGCAGTTCTGTTCCGTTATCATTAAAGGGAAAAGTCGTTCTAAAAGTATGCATCAAAATTCCGAAATAGAGCAGAATTTAACATTGCTCAAGTCATGATTTTCATTCCATGACAAATTATGATTCTATGATTCCGGCTTGGAATTCAAGGTACTGCAATAAAG
Source organism: Mastigias papua (assembly GCA_964019165.1). Lineage (NCBI taxonomy): Eukaryota > Metazoa > Cnidaria > Scyphozoa > Rhizostomeae > Mastigiidae > Mastigias > Mastigias papua. The sequence continues at coordinate 14,159,652 of OZ025277.1, forward strand.
AACTAGTAGTAACTCTTTACGATAATAAAAGAAGGCTGAAACTAAGGCATTACTAATTCATATGTGTTTACGCGAGATCAATGCATACAAAAGACATTTCTAGCTCCAATGTACTAAGGCCGTTTAAGAATCTGCAGCGACACCAGGATAACAACTCATTAGATTAAGCATTTAAAGAACATTGTAGTTTCCTACAAGTCTGCTAAGATGAGTCAATTAATTCAATTCAATGCGGAGTGATAAATCGCATAAACAGCGGCCTTAAGTACATAAAGAGGATATTCATTTGATGAAAAATCGAACTCGAAACCGATTTTTGACTAGCAGCATTAAGCCAACAGGTTGTATAATGGACAAGACAGAGGCAGAAAAGTGTAATAGAAATTCGACGTTCAAAGGCACCCTGCAACTAAAAGTAAGCAGTCTCCTTCAGAGCAAAGCTAAAATATCAACAGCATGATGTTACAATACTTACTTATATTACCATCATTATTATTCATTATTGATTAGAAATATTAATCATAACTATTCTAATTACAAAACTATGTTTATAATTTTTGCATATATAACTAGTTTACACCAACTACCTACATTCCAAAAAGACAGAAATACAGTAGAATCAAATCAGGTGGTAAATATAAATATAAATATAAATATAAATATATATATATATATATATATATATATATATATATATATATATATATATATATATATATATATATATATATATATATATATATATATATATATATATATATATATATATATATATATATATATATATATATATATATATATATATATATATATATATATATATATATGTATATGTATATGTATATGTATATAAATGCAAATATTTATATATGTGGTGGAACGACATCTAAATACAAATTTGGCATTGAGTGCAGAACTGTTTGGATATGATATTATCAGAAAGGTATAAAACAATTGCTAACAGAAACAGTTACTTAAATTAGTGAGTTTTACAAAAGCTGTTTCAATAAGAAATTTCGGCGCTTTACTGTACAATGATTGTAACCTAGAACAATCGTGGAAAAGACTTTCTTGTAAACTTCTGTGGGAAACAACCCTAATATCACCCACTAGTGCTGACAGGTCCGAGAGAGTTGATTGATATGTGTCCTGGACTATTTTGCCGCCAAATAGCAACATGGTGTGTCCTTTCATACTCTCACTTGGCATCACCGGTGTTTTTGAAAACTGAAAACAGTTTGTTTTCGTGCTTCTGAGACACCTGTCTAGGTCATGGCAGAACTAGCCACCAACAAATACTCATTGGCTTAAATGTGATAAACAATATAATAAAAACGACAAGGTTTATGACCAATAATGGGGCTGATTGTAATTAAGTTAAAACAGCAGGTGCGGCTTTAAAAGGTATGGAAACGGACAAATTTTTTCCGATAAAGGGGTATGGAACGCAAAACTCCCTGAAACTCAGTCGGGATTCAAGCGTCAAATCCATGATCAATCGAGTTATCGCAAGGAATACTAAACAAATATGCCGGGTGCCTGACCCTGTTCTACATTTTCTACATGAGAACCTAATAATTTCCATCGAGGCTCAATGTTCTTAACTCCTTGATAACTTTAGACCAAAATGTTGGTGACGTTGTTCTTATTTCAAAAGTAACTTTGGGCAAGTATTTATTTAACAAACTACATGCGGTCTATACAGTATCTGAGGTATTCGGCCAGGCTACTTTTGAACATAAAGCAACGAATGTCAGTTAACTTTTATAAACAAAATCATTAGAATTTGTTGCCAGAAGAATGTGAGTAGTTGACTGCTTGCCAAAACTCTCATCTGAAGCTGAGCAGGCTCTAGCAGTGTTCCTACATTTCTAATAAATCGAACCTTATAGAGGGTGTTCTCATGAAAAAGAGTGAAAGCTGGCTGGGAGTCAGCATACAACCGGACATTGAAGTAGGGATCGGGGACACAGAGGCAGGTGCCTCCCCATTTGTCACAAGTAGTGTGCAAAGTATCCCTCTGCACCCTACAGACTGCACATTTTTGCTTGTGAGGGTGGCCCTTAATGCTTGTTCCCCCACTTTTTGAATGCTTCCTACATCCATGCAACGGGGGGCACCTCGTGTACTTTGATACAGTTTCACAACTGGAGAAGCCTCAATTGCAGTTGGCTAGCGAGCAAGATAAAAGGGACGCACCTTACATGATGACCATAAGGAGGTTTTAAACAAAGAGGACATAAAACCAAATGTATTCTCAACGTAATTGTCCTGAATTGGTACAAGTTAGAGAGATGGAATCGACATTTTCGAAAGAGTGTATGCGTATGTATGGAAAAGAAGGGCAGTTACACATAGATTTTCAAAGACGACATCTGTCACACCTCATTCCTTTATCACATCATTTAGCACCTCTTATCAAACTTCTTTCTGCTACTGAGACAAAGGGTTCTCCGAAAGACGGCGCTTGGACAAACAAAGGCAGCTACCATTATGCCTCAAACTAGGTATTCTGGAGCTGGAGGACAGTCCGGTCCAACTGCTACATAAAAAAGACGAAGAGTTGAAAGAGGATGGGCGCTGTCACAACAATCCACTGGATAGGATTAAAACCAATCCCCTTACTGAAACAATAACGATTGGCAAATTCCATAACATAAGTTTTTGCAATGTTTGCAGGTCGTTTTGGACTTATGGGAATCATTTCTTTCACAAGTCATAGAGGAAATTTCGCAAAGTAAAACAGACTGCCTAAAATATCAATATTACTTTCCTTACAGCTAATGAGTTCGGTCATTCTCTTCTCTGTAAATTGCCATGTTGAAATGAAAAGAGTAAACGTTCTTACAACTGATAACATTTCCTGGTTTAGATTGCGTAAGGGCGACAAAAAGTCTTGATAACTGGCAAACAAATTCAAGGACTTGAAAAGAAGGACAAACCGGTTGGGAAGCAGTTCTCAAAGTTTGAAAAGAATGTCGAAATAACATAGGTTGTGGCACACAGCGAGGGAGACATGATGTAAGATGGAAAATCCTCACAAAAGCAAGTTAACGAGACATAAACAGTTGGCCACCACGCTTCAATACTGTTTACATATGCGGATGTGGTATCGCCACCGCAATTACAGAGGGGGATTCCCGGAAAACAATACGAGGGAGATGGATCGTCCATAAGTTGACTATGACAAATGCCATATCCCTAAGTCAGCATACGGAAAAACTTAACAATATATCTCCTACATTGTCGTAACATCTCAAAACTATGCGTTATTGTCTATAAAACACCTTACCAGCAAGCGTTGGAAGCAAATTTCGCTCCCTAACTTCGACATGTTTGAGTAATTTACAATCGAAAGCTCTAATTGCCGAAACATCGGGTAACCTTTCCGGTCGCAATTCGGCGCGAAGAATTTGCGGCGTTGGTAGAGAGTTTCTAACACGAGTTTGAACTCTACGTAGTTTGGTGACGTCGAAACTCTTTACTTCAGATCGGCACTCAAAGGCTTCTGTTTTAATGACTGAAAGAAAGAACGACAAAGGGTTTAGAATCGCAAAAAACGGTATCAAAAAAACATGCTTCTCAAGGAGGATATCAATTTTACTATCAATAGATAAACGATACAAAGTCATGCGAGGATTATGGTCGAATCTTTTACATACTAAAAGGCTGAGTTGCTAACTACTAGTAGGAATGCCTTCTGCTCTCCGAAGAACAAGATAAAAAAGGCCTAACAATGTACCTGTGCTCGACTCCATTTTCGCGTATTACTGAAATCCAAATATCGCTAATTCTGTACAATAAATCTCTTCTTACACCCAATCTGTGCTTCCAAACTGGACTACTAGCCACCTGACTGTGTGATATCACATAGACCAACCCACGCCTTTCCAACGATCAAGAATTAGTCCATATACAAGCAAATGTTGGATCCAGTTACCTATTAACTCTCAAAACATTGAGTGCCTCCGCATCACAAGACGTGGCTAGGCTTATTTTGATAATGCGGGCAGCTTTATGACATGAACGTCATTTCTCTTGCAATGGTAATACGTCGTGTTTGGCCATAGCTTATATCCGCATATGGACCAAGCCCTTTTAACCATCTATACCAAAAGACAAAGAAACAACGCAATATAACACGGAAGTGGAAGCAACCTACCTGCCACTGACCATAACCTATAGGCGGTCACGAGGACCCATAAAGAACCGCTATCGACATATATCAGAGGTACTCGAGACCAACAGAGAGTCGCAGTATTGTTTATAATGTCACTACCTGGCCTAAGATGTGACTTTCGAAACGTTGCTCTTGTACCTAAAGAAGATTTTCTTTCTCGAAACAGTGAGTCAACTTGATGAATTCTACGGCATCCATCAATTTATTTCTTAACGATTTTAAGATTAACAAAGTACACTATTGCTTCATTCCTAACACGTCGATATTGATCTAAAGAAGATAATATCGACAAGTTTACCATAAAAAGTGCAGTTTATTTTGTCTTGCGCTAAATATTGCATTGAAGAAGAGACTGATCTAATGTGCTTCAATATTCACGTACATGTGGACAACTTCTGCAAACACGTCTTCAATATTTTGTAATCTTAAATTTCTGCTAATAAACAGATCCTTGCTAGAGAGGCGTTCAGTGTGTAAATCAGGGTGTCGCTTGAGAAAAATAAAATGTTTCTTTCCTCATCAAGAATGTCCCTATGCTGGTTATGAGGACATTTGCAAAATGGCACAATATCCGATTGTCGTTTCTATCTGTTGGTGAAATTCAGTCGCCCAAGAAGAGGATCGACGAACATAGAAATGTCCCGTGCAAATGGGCGGATCACAATCGATAACGTTTTGGTTGCAGTGTAATAACATTTAAATATCTTTCTAGCAATGATATCTAACAAGGTCCTGCTCGTACTCTTGAGTGCTAAATAAATGGGGGGTGGGGTAAATGGGAATATGGGGGGGGGGGTGGAAAATGCTCTTAAAATAATAATTAGGGGGCTGGAACAACCGGAGGACGGAAAATAGAACACATGAATATTGCGAAGAACAATTTAGGAAGACCGACTAATCATGAATTGTCAATAAAAAGCAAGGTAAAGGAAATTATAGTTGTAAATACATTTCTGATTGGTCTCTAAGTAAATGCAAATAGTTCCTGGTGAAAATCGCAATGTCACTGAAAAATCTTCAAAGTTAATAAATGGGGGGTCGGCATAAGTGTGGGGGAGTTGGAAAAATTTGAAAACTTGACAATCGGGGGGGGGGGCATTATTCTGTACTCAGAAGTAAGCATCAGTGGTGTGCCGAAGAGCTTTTGAGTGGGGGGGGATGACAAGAGAAATTTACCGATGGGGTTGATTGAAGATAGTTAATTATAACGTACAAAAGACAGGTCTAGTTCAAGTCTTCGCCGAAATACCGACACACTATTATCGTTGTGTAAACTTTTACCGACAAAGCACAAAATTACCGACAGGGCATAAAATTACCGACGGCTTCTGCAAAAAGTGGGGGTGTGACACCCCCAAACCCCCTACTTCGGCACGCCCCTGGTAAGCATATCTTATTGCTTTGCATAAAGCACGCCAACTCAGGCCGATAATACGCATATAACCGCTATAAATTCACTCTTTTTATAGCGAACCGCTTTTTAAGGAGCCCATACCAACAGGCCAAAACATCCAAGGAACTTGTACAACTGAAGAAAAAATCGTCGAGTAACTTTCGATTTATCATCGCAAAGGATCAAAACTCAAGGAGCATACTCGCACATAGCGTACGTAATCTTTGTAGCAAGTGTTCCATAGACTGGTTCCCATTGAAACTTGAAATGTCTATAGTGTCCTGTCTCAGCGGTAAATAATTTCTTTAACACTAAATGTGCAGCTAAAACTAGGGAACTATATTGAGGAGCTTTTAGTACCAAACTATGGTCAAAAGAGGTCCAAAACATAAGAAACTTTTAGCACCAAGCCATTTGATAGGTTTCTTATAAAATAAAATATGTGTACCATGAAAATACTGCAAAGTGTTCGCGTGTTGTTTGGACTCAAGGAAATTATAATAAAATTCAAAGTGGAAAGGGATAACAAAACTTACAGTAGTCATCAAACACTTTTCGCGACTGTAGGCCTTGGTGTACTGTCATGATCATCTAAGGTTTGTTGCCGTTTGAAAGGCAATTAGACGGGTCACAATGATACATGCTTCAGTGGCCAACCACTTTGTATATCAGTGCAATTCAGAAAGTATTAAGTTAACCTCAGCATTCAATTTTTCATGGTAGACTGAACCTTGTATACATAATCGCACAACACAATAATTAAGAAGACTTCTTTCTATGTGGGTGATGTATGAAAACGTGCGTAGAGTGAATATCAACCATGAACGACAGCACAAATCCTGCCTATCTTCTGCAAGTTCTACTACACATGGACCACATAAGCAACCTATGTTGTAAAAATTTCTGCAACGTCATAAAATCGTGAAGTATTGATAATAATAATAATGACATATATTAAATAAAGTAAAATTAACTAATTAGAATTCAACTGGCCTTATCTACGTATCTATTTACACCTTCTTTTTAAGGAACCTAGCTAAAGGCCAAATTGTTAAAGCGTCTTATTTTTGGATACTTTTTCATCACATTCTAGAACTAAAAGGTCCTTAACTTAACTTGATTTCATAATATAATTCCTTAATTCCTGAATTCCTTTCATATATTTTTCATACAAGAAACAAACTTTCTACTTACAGCCTGGACGTTTCTTAGAATTTTATATCAAATCCTGCCTGGAATATTTCTTAAGTGTTACTTAAGATTGAACTTTCTTGACAATAGCATTCTTAATTCTGCTTAACTTGACCCTCATGCTTCTAACATACTTGCTTTCTATTGCAAAAAACATGTAGCCCTTTGACTTCAGGTCTTTAGGTAGTAAATTTCCTTGAATCTTTGGCCTTTGTACATGCTGATGCCATACAAAGCGGTTCCTCATAAAAAACATGCACAATAGCATCAAGCTCCTCCTCAACAACTACTCTGCACCCCATCTCTTCTGGAGAATGACTAATCAAAGAATTCACTGCAGATTAACTACCAATATCCATTGTTCACCTCGCAATACATGTCCTCGGCTATGACTAGTCACAACAAACGATACTAACTGATCTTCTATCTCAACCATAACAATAAATAAATATCATATTTGAAAGAGAGTCCTCGTAAAACACATCACCTACGTCGAGGCGTAAGATAGGACCAACAGAAAACATTACAATAAACGTGTATAAATAGCTGAAGATAATTACCTTTTCAGATAAGCTTCATTTGCTCCACGCCATCATCATTAAAGGTCTTCTACCTTCACTAATGTGCATTGAAAAAGATGATTCGTAGTGCACCAAAACAAAAAAAAAGCGCGCGTGCTGCTCGAGCTTTTCATAATGCTGCTATATACTAATACGGAAATTCTGTCCTGATACCGACCAGGACGAAGTAGAATTTGAAACGGCACGATTGTTCTATTTACTGGCGATATTCATCCATTTGGTCAGATGCCAAGAGTTATAGGAAACAGGGTCAACGACAAGTAATTCTCAGCGCAAAAAAGGAAACTCATAAGTGCAAAGTAATTTGAAGAAAAAGAAAAGCCACTCTGCAAATTTTATAAATTTCTGCTGGTGTTTCTTGGAGAAAGAGTAGAACTGGAATGTTAAAAAGTGAGTCGTGAATATGATGAAAGGCAAAGTTGCCTGAATGACAAATAGGTCAACTAATCGGTCATCCGATCAACGAATTATCCAATGGACAGGAAGAACTAACAGGAGTATTTTAACTTTCTTTCGTGCATACGCCACGTTGAAGAAAAATTCTCTCCAACTCCTTAGATAAAATGAAAATAAAACAAAAAATAACAAAACGCACCTTCTTTTGTTGGCAGAACAGACTTATCTTGTGTTTCGACATGCTTCAATGTACTTGAATCAAACTCCTTTACACCAGAGACATCAGGCAGTGTTTCTGGTCTCAATTCTTCCTTCAATGTTTGTGGTGTTGGCAATGGGTTCTTCTCTTGGGTATCAACATGCTTCAATTGTCCATGATCAAAACTCTTCACTTCAGCCCGTGAATCAACAGCTTCTTCCTTTATGACTGAAAATAAGATAACATGAAAGCTTATTAAAACACTATTAAATTCTTGAATGTATATATACATTCAGCTCTTGAATAAAATGAGAGTTCGAATCAGGGGCGTATTGATGCAAAAATCATGGGGTCGGGGTGGGGGATATGTTGAAAATTTTGCACGAACTTCCCATCAAATTATCGATGAAACTTCAATTCTATTCAATGAAAATATACATGTAAGACATGCGTACACTGGTTTCTGCTCGAAACCATTATTTACAGCCGACCGTTTTACATTACGCAATGAACAAAGTTCTTCCAATGTGACAATTTCAACATATATATACTTTACCTCCGAACATTTGATCGAATTTTCTTACTGTTTGGAAACATTGGGAAGTGTGAAACTCTCCACAGCCCCAAGTAGCTATGCCTATGGTTGGAAATGGTGGACAAGGGGCCTTACTATTTTAGAATATCTCATTCAGAAACATATCTCATATCGCATTCTTCATTCATTCACTCAAAAACAGAGTGGGCGATTTTTCGGTCTGAGGAGCAAATGTAAAGGCAAATTCAATGGCCAACACTAGTTAACGAAAGAGCTTATGCAATCAATTTGTCAATCAAAAATCAATATCAATCAATCAAAAATCATCTTTAGCTACATCATCTTAGTCTTGGTAACAATGAAGTCATACACAAATACAGAAACATTCAATCAAATTGACGTCAATCAACAAATTTTACTCGTCACTTTCCATTGGCCAATCCAACAAAGCTCGGTTTATCACTGGTCCTTTAAACACACTAATCAGATAACACTTTTTGTAAAGTGTAATCTCAGATACAAAAATTCCATATTTTGAGTATTAAAATGCTTTGTAAGTACCCACAACTAGGCGTTCAGCAATCTGCAATATTATATTGAGATATATTTCAGGGGATCAGACAGCTTCGTCCAAAGGTTGTATGAAAATAATGCTACTAAAACTATAATTCTGAAGCAGAACAGACTGAAATTTCTTAAAATGCCCTTTCTCCCCATTACCTTCGCCTTTTTCAAACATATACTTACAGACTGTTCTAGGGATTATCTGCAACAAAGCAACTGAACTGTATCAATTAACATGCGGATGATTGAGGATGGATGGCCCTGGATGGCAGTCAATTACGCATAAAACGAGAAAATCGAAACAATCTAAATTGATTTACCATCGGCTGTTGGCAGAACAGTCTTGTCCTGCGTCTCGACATGTTTCAATTTGCTTGAATCAAAGGAACTAACACCAGACACATCGGGCAATGTCTCAGGCCTAAGCTCCTCCCGCAATGTTTGTGGCGTTGGCAATGGATTCTTTTCTTCCGTTTCAACATGCTTCAATTTTCCGTGGTCAAAGCTTTTCACTTCAGCTCTTGAATCTGCACATTCTTCATCAATAACTACAAATGAAAGAAATTTTATTAAGGATCTCCCAAGCCGGAGGTCCTACTTTACCAATAGGTAAGAGAACGGTATCTGAAAGCTATTGGAAGCTATCTAAGGACAACAATCACCATACTTATTATCGGCAAAGAGTGCCTTTCTGCCACCAATCACTGCCAAACAACAGTTTCATTATCATCATTATTGTCCCCATCATCACTGCAGTCATTGTAATCATCATCACAATCATGATCACCATAACCACCCCTGTCTGTCTGTCTGTTCTCCCATTACGCCCCTTGCAGGGCCTGGGCTGATTCTGGGGCCAGTGATCGCTTGCAAATCGGTTAGAAGCAGTGACTGTGCTGACTACAATCAATCCATTCTGATACCCCAGAGTTACTTGGCAGAACTGCAGCCTGAAACTGCTGAGCCTGACTTTCATAAAAGGGGCCTGCCCGGACAGTTTGCCACAGGTCATCAACATCTGCCCCAATTCTGAATCTTTACAAAACCAACCACTATCAACTTAAGGAAAGTGTCTCTCTGTGTCCCATCACCACTATGTCTCCAACCATGGGCTACCACCACCACCACCACCATCATCATCATCATCATCATCATCATCATCATCATCAACATCATCATTATCATCATCATTATCATCATCATTATCATCATTATCATCATCATTATCATCATCATCATCATCATCATCATCATCATCACCATCACCATCACCATCACCACCACCATCATCATCCCCACCAGCATCACCAACGTAGTCAGATCTCAGCCTAAAGGCTGACTTTTGATCTATGCTAATCCATATAAGTTCCAATTTTACTCCTAATTCTCATAAGCCATATCTTATCACCACCTCCCATGTCTTCCTGGAGCCTTAACATAACAGATTACTCATAACTAACAAGGATCAACAATGACCTCATCTAATACATATTGTGCAAAGATCCAATCTATTTGCTAGCGCAAATTTACCTATGATAATCATCATACAAAAGTCCTCAAACAACAGAGAGTTAAATTTTGCAATCTGATATGAATATGTGGCTTATAATCTTTCAATAAAACTATCTCAAATGTTATCTGCAAACACATAAAACAACAGGAGAGAATATAATTGTGTGAAATAAACTGCTCTATATCTCCTTGACAATGTAAAAATTGCATACCTTCTTTTGTTGGCAGAACAGACTTATCTTGTGTTTCAACATGTTTCAATATGGTTGAATCAAACTCCTTTACGCCAGAGACATCAGGCAGTGTTTCTGGTCTCAATTCTTCCTTCAATGTTTGTGGTGTTGGCAATGGGTTCTTCTCTTGGGTATCAACATGCTTCAATTTTCCATGATCAAAACTCTTCACTTCAGCCCGTGAATCAACAGCTTCTTCTTTGATAACTGCAAAAACAACCTCATGGTAGAGAGGCAGGTGGTAGAGAGGCATCATCAATGTAGGCAATGTTTTCAAAGTAACTTTCAACCGTCCCCTACCAACAGCCAAAAATCAATATGGAAGCAGTCTCTTTAACTTACATAGTGTCAATCATGCTGGCAGTTTGACTGAGAAATGCAACACCACAACATGAATCAAAGCATGTTCGTTGTAGATAAGCCATCACAGATTATTAACAATGAATAAACTAAACAATGGAAATTTATACCATAGCACATTACCGAGCAGAACAGAAGAACATTCAGCTTAAGCAATAAGGAGTTCACTCTTAACATTTACTAACAATATTGGTTAACTCTCATGACTATTGGCCTCGAACATCTCTATAAATTAAAGTATCTCTGTGTCAAACATGAATTAATTAATTTTAATGACATGCACAGTGGTAAGCAAGTAACTTCATGTTTTATAACTCCAAAACTAAAAAAAATATTCCCCAAAGCTACAAAGATAAACAAATTACTTCACAACTGGTATCTTAAGCCACTCCATAATACCGCTCACCTCTTCCTTACTTTATATAACTTACTACATCTAATACATGATAGGCTGGCTAATCTCATGCTAAAAACCTGTCACAAATCTTCAAATACAGAAGTTTTATCCATCAATTACTGAACAAAGAATGATTTTGTGCTTATGAGTCATTTTCAACTGTGTAACTCCTAATACTGATCTATTTCCATTCACTTGAGTCATATGAAAGCCTACATTTTTTATGGAAGCCTTTGAGCCCAATACTAACTTACTGGCTGTGCATATATTATCTGACAGTTGTTCCAAGAGCAAAGAATTGCAGGATCAACTTTTGAGACAGGAAACTTGACATGCAGATCACAGTCTGCAATTATATATAACCAAAAAACTTAATTTTACTATATGCTCTGCTGTTTATCTTTGTCTGTGTCACTTAAGTTCTGACCAAGTGACCCCCAAAATACACAACAGATCAAACAGCAAAAAAGCTATGGCTCAAAAATAACTTTTACCCCATGCCTAAAAAAGCATTCAATACTAATTTAACACAAATACAACCAGTCCTTGTTTTTGCAAACATATCAGCTCTTTATCAATTTCATAGCATGCAATACAAACAAAGAACATACTAAAGCCCACAAAAATTCCTGTCAATACAGACAAGTCAATAATCAACAAACTAACTGTGAAAAATAGTGGCTGAGTAAAAATTGCTTATATGATCACAGGGACAACAGCTGTGTTGTGTTTGCCACACAGGCAAAGAGTGACAAGAATGTATTTGTCTGTTACAATTTTGTGAAATGAAACTATTCATAAACACTGTATAATGTGCAAACCAACAAAGCCGGTCTTTCATTCTCCATGAGAAAATGCTTCTGGGTCAAAAGTAAATGCCATGTCAAAGTCTTGTTTGGCTACCATATTAATTTTTAACGTGGCATACAAAGGAACTTCAAATTTGAATTATTAACGCGAATGAAATATCAAGCAAATTTTTGTGGTTCTGTCTGGGCAAGGAAGAATTTTATACTCTTTGTATGTGGTTGCCGCCTTGAACTTGAATTTCTTGCAATAACACCATGTTATATTTTTGGTTTATTTCTTATCTGATACGTGTTTTCGAAATGTGGGGCAAAGGATACTGAACCCGCTCCTGGGGGCCATGAAAAGACTGCAGTCGATTGTATGAATTAGTAAATCCCCTTCCTCCTTCTTTTGTGGTCTTTGAAGATTATTCCCATTGTATGCATACTTGTACACGATTTTCACAAAAGCAGCACCTAACCATTCCTTTCCGAGTGGACACGGTGGCATTCCTAAACGATTTGTAAAGCTCCTGCATCACACTCAACCAAATTTCCTTCGGATAAACTGCATGGACTATATTGTGCAATAAGGAGGCCTTGCCCCTGCATGTCGTGCTGGTTTAGGGAGTTAGCTGCTGGAACTTCGCTTTGCAACTGAGTTAATAACACTTAAAACGGATTTTATGTTGTTTCAATAAAGGTGTTGGGCTGATCGTCATTAAAATGTTTTTGCATAGATTATACTGTGGACTAACTGGCTTAGATCGACAACTAAAAGTGCCCATTTCCATGATTCCGCGACGTAGTACGAATGAAGACTGCATATTCAGAACAATTTTTGAGCAGAAAGTATGTTCTTTGTGAAATAACTCTGACTGCACACGATATTGGGTAATAACATGGGAGTGAAAGCCCTCCATGACACAGAACATACTCGGCGCTTCTCTACATTGCAGGTACACAAAAGCAAATGGGTAGCGACCAAGACTAAGGAAGTACTTTTGGAAATGAAAGCCACCCTTTACTCATAGGTTCGTTGCCTTGTAGACTACAAATGAAATAAAAGGGGACTTTCACTGGGGAAACTTTTATGCCACTAATCTTGACGGTATACAAATAGGAGAAATAAACTTCTGGGTCACAGCTCTAGAGGAGTTAGCTAATTGCACTCTCTAATGCTACACAGATAACCAAACTCACCCTACAAAATGAAACCATATAGTTAGTTTCACTTATTCTACAATTTACATATGAGGGTTATTTCACGAGGCACAGGACAAAACGTGCTAGAGAGCAATATCTACTATCTTGGTCTGAAAATGTTACAAGTAGGCCTCTCACCTTCATTAGTTGGAAGTGGGTTCTTTTCTTCAGTCTCTACGTGTTTCAGGTTTTTAGCATCAAACTGCTCAATCTCTGCAAATGGTTTATCACTCATTTTGGTCTGCCTCGTGTTTGTAATCGCTTTGGATTAGAAAATTCAAAAGAACGCCAAGACCTTTCGTCCCTTAAAACTAAATGCTAAGCCTCCAACGTGATACGCACCAACACACCTTAGCGGAAGTCTAAGCTTGTATCACATGGGCACATTCCACCAATCAACTATTCGAATTACCATTACGTAATAGCAATTTGCAGTGGGCCTGGTACAGTTGTTGTAGTGTCTTTTATTTATGTCGAAACTAATTAGTGTATAATTTCAGACTTCATCGCAAAAATTACTTGCAGAAATTTGCTATTACAACTCTAAGATGCCGTGTAGAAGGAAGAAGTAAAAGAAAAATTGTGCACTTTGATATAGGAAGTACATGTAATCAATAAGGAAGCACTTAGATGAAGGACACGTAGAACCTGTACGTCGAAAAAACAACGAACTTGTAATACTTAAGACAGGAGATCTAAGGAAACTTTCAATGCACTGCAGTCAATTAAAGTGCCAAGTGATTCGTAGAGAGGCATCCATTGAATACATATACTGTACAATATGCTGCGGCACGGGGGACTTGGGGCTTGCCTACCCTGCCCAGTTTTCTCCATGATTAATTTCTGTAATTGGTCCAAAAATCAAATAGAAAAGGTTTGATGAAGTGGTAGGTTCTACCAAGGTGTAATTCACTGTTATGTCATATTAATGTTGCTTGCATATTTTATTGTATGCTTTTTTAAATGGTGGCTGGCCCCACCCCTAATCTTAACTTTTACAATGCCAATAGCAATAAACGTAAAGTTAAAACTAAAATTAAGATTAAGAGACATCCAGTACTACAATGTGACCAACAGACGTCAAACAATAAAAGACTCAGAGGATTTGGCATAGAGTTAGGCTCCAAATTGGGGAATGCCGAACTTCTAAAGCCAAAGTTTATGGTGTCACAAAACTAGAAGCTTCTAGGCAAAGGTGTTTCAATTTACACTAGCATGCATCGAATATGTATGCAAAAATCAATAGTACTTTTGCATCTAAGAGTACCTTTGGTGGCTACAATCGTTGCCAAAAATACTTGGAACACCATATTATTTTGCAATTAAACAGCAATATATTCATTTGAGAAGGTACTGTTAGTAAAAGACCTCTTAAACGTAGCCAACTGTCCTGCACCCTGAAACAATGTTGGGTTTTATAGACAGGACATTGCTGCACCGTAAAACAAATGAGGTGGAAGAGATACCACTGCTACATCACAGTTACACAACATTGTGTTGGGGAGAGGGAGAAGGCAAAGAAATTTGCGAAAAATCTGCAAAGCATTCCAACAATTTTGGCAACGATTGCAGCATAATTTCTGCCTGTTTTTGATTCGGTAGAAAAGACTTTGCCTCAACCACGAAGCTAGTGGTGGCCACGGGGGGAGGGGGCATTCCATAGTCCATTGATCAAGGCCTACTTACTTACATTCTACCCAATTATATAATAATAATAATGATGATGCATATTTATACAGGATAGGCCTTTTTCAGTACATGTAAAGTACTGCTATCAATAAGGGTCCTGTTTAAAGAAACCTCTGACAACGTAAGAAATTAAGTACAAATGCTAGAAGTTCCGTGTGCTCAAACAGATATGATGTCATAACAGAGCGGCCCTGGGATAACAGCTCTACTCTATTTAAAATTGGCCGTAAATCTTACACCATAAGCCAAAGTCGACCAAAACAAAACCAAATATGGAAAACGATTGAACCATGTAAGATAAGTGCCAGTTGGTCAGGCCAAATATGGGACTTTTGAAGCAGACCATTGTGCTAGAATAGTATGGACGATATTTTATACGCTGAAATGACATGAAAGAAAATATTGACAGCAAATAAACCCTACAACATTGGAGCAATCACATCAGACTATGAACCATTTATTTGCTTGCAAATGTAGAAAATACAACAGATGACGCAAGTAAAAATTAACTTGAAAAAGGGAACGACTTAATGGTATCTATCGTATTTGTTATCGCCAAACACTAGTTTATGATTCATACTCTACAATGGTATATCAGATATGGCGTAAAGTAAAGCGTCCAGGCAGAGTTCCAGGTGCACAACTAGGACTTTCCAAAGGTACGGGGCCTAATCCACAAAAAAGGCACACTAAGCATTTTTGAAGAGGGTATAGCTTGGAACAATACTTCTCAGATTTAGGCACAGAAGAAACCGTATAGAAACTTTACTGATTTCATTGCTATTAAATATAATGGTAATTATATGCTGATCTAGTAAAGAAGAAGTCAATAAGCTCCTTTGCAGCGTATCGTTTTATACAGACAGCTTCCATATTGTCGAAGAAAAAAGACACTGTACTTGAAGAAAAAGGTAGGGATCTAGACCTGCACATGCAAAGTCAGAGCACAACCTTGGAGGGTGTTTCTTTTCAAGAAGTCTTCTTGCTTACTTTTTCTTGGCTATGCTCAGGAATCATCTAGATAGTAGATTTCTTTTTTCTTTCTAGATGGCTTCAGCAAAAGCAGGCATATCCATGTCAAATGGGCATTTCGAGTGTTCTCATAAACCGGCTTTGTCTTCGAAAAAGTTTGAGTCAAACCAAAGACCCATGCACCTGCTTGGACATGAATCGCAAAAATGCAGAACATATTAAAACATCACCAATTTGCATCTGATCCGTGGCAGAATATGCTCCGGGTCGAAATCGTTTATGCTGCTTCAGTATAGAAGCTGTACGAAATGTGAAAACTGTGTGCACTGCTAAAATTGTATACAGGAAGCCCTGCAAACAAACATCCTGATCTTCGCTGATCGGGAGGGGGGCAGCTAGGGGTGGGTTTTGAGCTGGTCATTTCGCGCACTTTCACATCTAATGACAATTTTAAAAAAACTGGCCAACTACCTTACTTCATAATTGTCCGAGAAAAGGGGCAATTTTATTTTTGTGAGGACAGATGCAGGGGCTTAGACCTCCAGGATTCCCCCCTGCAGTTGAGCTCCTGCTGTTCGTACTAGCATGAACTAAAGCTCTGGCAAGCAAGCCTGCCTTGCTGGAAAACATTTCAGTTGACGCTAGCTAAACGCCGCGGTAATGTACGTAATCACTAGCCACGCGGGGGGCGATGAGACTTATGATTTGTACCTTTCCCAGACCTTTTACTTTGCTGATTGTAGAAAAGCAACGCAGGTTTCTTTCTATGCATGTTTGATCGAAGCGCGTGTTCAAAAAGACGAAGGTATGCATATTCAGCAGAAAATTAAGCAAAATCAAAAGGAAAAAGAGTAGGAGAAAAATACGCAAACAATTTGCGGTAGGAAACAAAGCCAAATGATCTCAATAACGCAGAGCTCTTTAACTTGCAGTAATTAGCTCACGCTATTAATGCCGGTTGGTACCAATGAATACCTAGCCATAAGCGTGAACCAACTCAGAACAAATGAGTCGATAATTATACTAGATAAAAAGATCGTAAACTGTAAGGCGTAGTTTTATCAAACTGATCATCATTTTGCCATTACCAACAGTCACCATTGAATCCAATCTCATATAACTCGTCTACTGTAGTGTTATGAATTTCGTCTATGTATTTTGTCATATGTAGTTATTGAAAATGTGGAAAGTTGTTAAATCTTAGAGTATTTGTACGCAATGGAGTAGTGGAATTCGAAATGGATTAACGAACTGAACTGAACTGAACACTGTTTCAAACAAGGAGGCAAGCCTGTGACGCATTTTAAGTGGTGTTGGGAGTTAACACACATCACTGCATACAATTACAAGCTTTTTTTATAAGAAACCGCTTCATAACAAATGTACATCAAGACGGCTAAGCAACTTAAGGAACTTTTACCACTAATGACAAAATCCGCAAACAACTTTTCATTTTCAACTATTCTTATCGATGCATACAATCGAGAACTGGGAAGGCAAATTCACATAGTTTGTGCGTAAACCTTGCAACAGTGGCTCAGATTCGGGCTTCTGTTGAAACATGCAGTGTCTGTAGTGACCTGTCATGGCACTTAATACTTAACATGTCTATAGCACAGAACGGGCAGTTGAAATGAAAGAACAAGTAAGGAACTGTAAGTGCCTAAATGTAGTCGAAAGAGGCCCCAAAATAAGAAACTCTTAGAACTAGGCCCGGCGCTAGGCTTACAAAAGGATATTGCAACGGGTTCACTACAATCCTGCATGCCTCAGCGTATTGTAAACGAGATTAGCTTTATCATATCGACGTGACCGAGGCTTATCCTCTATTAAGAGTTGATTCATAGAAGTGTCAATACATATCACAATATCAAAACCATGAGGACAAAATTCACATGATAACTTAATCAGGGACTTTATGTAAGAAGATGAATAGTTCGTTTCCCGCAGGTACTCTGACTTGAATTGAAAAGTGGATCGTGAGCAATATCTTGGCAAATTCCTCCATTTACCTTTACAATCCATTAGAAAGTAACAGGTGTATCTGTTTTCAATCAAGAACAGTGTCGACTTTAAAATGAACCTGTTTCAACAAATACTCAAGTGGCAAGCGACTGCAATTGCTCCATATCGCACTTCCGCAAGTACTTCATTACCTTTCTGTATGGCCAAACTACACTCTGCAAGTGACAAAGAGTGAGACAGCAACACAGTAATTTTAGCAAACTTCATATGACTTTAATGTGTAGTGTACAAACTCACGTGGTCCAATAAACTTTTCTTCTTTTATAAAAACAATTTTCTAAGAATACCAGCCTCAAAATTGATGGGAAATTAAGAACGAATAAAGAGCAAGCTGAGGCTGTAGCACTGTCGTAAAATGTATTTTTGGACAACGATGCATACGCTTTCCAATAACATATTGACACGAAATGTCCTTTCCTTGTTAGCCTGAGGAGAATTGACAGTCTTGTCACTTCTCCCCTTTAACTTTCGTGAATAAGTCGCCCTTGTTGAAACACCCAATGATGTCTTATATATTGCCTAATGTCTCAACTGCCTACATCCCAAAAATTTAAAAAAAGATTCGAACAATTCAGCCTCAAAATCGTGGAAAATTAAGAACAGCCAGCCTGAACCTCAATTTTACCGGTTCTCAGAAACGAAAAGACCCTACTTATATAAACTATAGGTTACAGATGAGCTAAATTCATAGATAAGCTAAATGAATTCCTCTTATCTCACTTCAAACCAAACTAACTCCGCAATCAACTCAAACCTAATGTAACTAACAAATATATGGCACTAATTACCATATTACATTTCAGAATAAATGCTAAGAAAGAACCCTAGATGTCTTACACACTTTTTATTATAAGGAACCGCTCTATAAGGAACCTGCATGCTAAATGTCAAAATATTTAAAGAACTTAAATTACTAAAGGAAACTTCCCGAATGAACTTTTCAAGTTTAAAACTTTTTATAGCAGCAAGCAATCAAGAATCTGGTTCCATTCATTTGCAGCCAAAATACGAATAGATTGTTTGCTATGCTTGTATCAAAGTGCTTCATTGAGTATGCTTTATGCCTTTAGATTTTTACATTATGCTTTAACATTTATAAAACTTCCATCCTATGGTCTTTGTGTGTTTGGCCTTAAGTATAGTCAAAATTAAAAGCAAAATTGAGAATTGCAATGTATTACCAGAGAAATATACTTACAGCTAGTTTTTAGGTTATAAATAAACACAAACATTAAAACTACTAAATTTACATATCTGTATTCATACAAATGAATATATACATACATATTTTTAGCATGTGCTGTGAGGAAATGGCAATTGAGCCTATAATGGAAGGGAGGAAGGAAGAAAGGACAGTAGGGTAACTAAGTTGATAAGGAGATAAGATCAAGTTTGTTGATGTGAGATTTGAAGCAAGATAAATTGTAGGATAGAGGGAAGGAAGTTGAAGGGCAGTGTGTTCCAAAGTTGACAAGTTTTTGAAATGAAAGATGATTTATGGGGAAGAGTTCATGGATTAGATAGCATGACTTGGAAAGGGTGTGATTCAGTAGAGTTTCTGGTGGGCTGAACATGTCTCAGTGGATCAGGAATAATATTCTAGACTTCAAGTGAGCAATGTCCAAGAAAATATTGATAGAAAATATAGAGATCTGCAACCAGAAAAGGATGAGGGGGAGAGGTTGGAGAGATCTGGTAAGGTTTGAATTATTCGTGAGATGGATGGCTTTGGACTGGACTTTGTCAAGAAGATGTAGAGAAATTTAGCAGCATCACCCCAAACATGGAAACAGTTCTCCAGAGAAGGACAAAATTGAGACTTGTATATAGTCAGCCACTAAGAAGGAGAGAAAACACCACAGGCTCTGGAAAGGAAGCCAAGTTTCTGAGATGCATGCTTAGCAATGGACTTGATGTGGGGTTTCCAAGTCAGATTACATAACACTGAAAGCCCAAGCTGAGTGAAAGCAGACAAAAAACATCCAGACCACTCACGAATACAGGGGAGAAATATATATAATACATAAATGATAAAATATAGATGTTTTAAGATATTTGAAAACCATACTGTCATAGTTTATAAATGTTTAGAGTGATAACTTCATCAGTATATATATATATATATATATATATATATATATATATATATATATATATATATATATATATATATATATATATATATATATATATATATATATATATATATATATATATATATATATATATATATATATATATATATATATATATATATATTTATATATATATATATACACTCAAATAGCTCCAATCATAAAGAAATTTTTAAAGACATAAATAGACCCTCAAGAAAAAATTCCAACTTTTAAAAAGTTGGAATTTTTTCTTGAGGGTCTATATATATATATATATATAGTAATGCACTACTACTACTACTACTTGTGCATTACATATATATATATATATATATATATATATATATATATATATATATATATATATATATATATATATATATATATATATATATATATATATATATATATATATATACAGTCAACCTCGCATAATTCGGATCCCACAGGACTGGCTGATTTTGTCCGGATTACAGAAAATCCGGATTACAAAGAAACTTTCTCAGTGTTGCACTTTAATAGGAAACTAATTGGACTTAGCAATTCTGTCCGGAATATACAAAAATCCGGATAAAACCGATCCGAATTATGCAAGGTTGACTGTGTATATATATATATATATATATATATATATATATATATATATATATATATATATATATATATATGCTATAGAAATTAGAAATGGTACAAAAACATGACAGAAGTACAGCAACATACCATACATACCATATGTAAAAGGGGAGAGCATTTGCAATGAAATAATCTAAAGTTTACTTAGTGCATCACGAATAGCATCTCTAAACATCTTCTGATACCTCAAAACACCCATGACATGGCCACAATCAATGCTCCTCATTTCTGAACTTGTCCAAATATCCACAGGACTTTGAATGTTGTTCATAGGTACATAGCTATCATGATTTGCTGACACAAATATGACTGCTGAGTTTGGATGAGGTTGAGCAAAATGCTCTAAATCTGTAAACTGATAAAGCATAAAATCCATGTAGTCAATAGTATCTTGAGTGATAGAACTGCTGTTCCAACTATCAATCAAGGAATACTGTCTTAGAAGATCAAAATTAAGTCTCCCTGTGATGCTGCTCATCAAATTGGTTGATAGGTTATCTAGTTTCAGCAGAGAGTCAAAGTCCACAGCAAAAATACCAAGCTTTTTCTTATCAACATCGTAATTTCTTAATCTCTTTGAATAATATAAATTTGTTCCATAATTATCTTCCATGAGCTCATTTCTGCCAATTAGTTTTAGCAAATCCTTTTTGCCTGAGGATTCCATGCTCATTGTATCTAAATCATCAGCATCACCAAAATTTCTTTTCCTACCCTTACAGTGCTCAGCATAGTTTGGACAATATTTCTCTAACAAGGTGGTATATTCTGGCTTTGCATTTAATTGCTCTTGAAGTACTTTCCATGAAACACTGTATTTCATAACACCCTATGAAGAAAGCAAAACTATGATAAAGCTTCTAAGACAAACATCAACTGCTTATCTAATGTCTATGCTACAACTATGATACAATATATATGTTATGATATATGATATGATATGATATGATATGATATGATATGATATGATATGATATGATATGATATGATATGATATGATATGATATGATATGATATGATATGATATGATATGATATGATATGATATGATATTATATGATATGATATGATGATGATATGATATGATATGATATGATATGATATGATATGATATATGATATGATATATGATATATGATATATGATATATGATATATGATATATGATATATGATATATGATATGATATGATATGATATGATATGATATGATATGATATGATATGATATGATGATGATATGATGATGATATGATGATGATATGATGATGATATGATATGATATGATATGATATGATATGATATGATATGATATGATATGATATGATATGATATGATATGATATGATATGATATGATATGATATGATTGATATGATATGATTTGATATGATTTGATATGATATGATATGGTATGATAGCAATTGATATTCTAAGTCAATATAAACAGAGTTACTTAAAAATTACTTTTCAATAATCAAAAATAAATGTTATTTACAAGCTATAAAGTAGAAGTTAATGCAGGCCTAAATCAGCAATTTTTCTGCCTAGCTTAGTAACCTGCTTGGAGCAGGAAATGTAGGTACGTTTGTATGCATGTACACAGTCCATTGAATTTGCCTGTCATGTTTACCTTGGTAAATACTGGGGCAGCTGTGCTCCAGGAAAGACATGGGACAATGGCAATTGGCTTGTTCCATGCACTGGCTGATATGGAAGCCATATGTCCTCCCATTGAAATACCTGTGACAGCAAGAGGGCCATATCCTTTCTTCTCACACCAGTCCAACAGTGTCATCACCTCGAATGTTAACGCTACACCCATAACAAACAAATCACTGACATGCCTCAATCCAGATTTATTTTGACCTTTGGGTTTCCTGGACCCATAGAAAGGGTTTTCTACAATAATGGAAGCTACATCATTCTCTTTTACTAACGGCAACGCCATGAAATGTCTCCTTCGCCAATAGAAGTGGTCACCAGTCCCTGCAAGATGAATGCAAACAGGCCGTCTGAAAGCACTAGTAGAGGCTTTACTGTCTAACCAACTGTGTGGTATAACCAGTTGGAATCGCACTTTTTCACTTTCCTTTGGCAAGGAGCCTGGCAAGATTTTATTCAATGGTGATCTAAATTCATACTCATAAACGTCTGCTATTCCGTTTTTCCCAGACCCCAACATTTTGATGTCGGACTGTCGACAGATGCTGTAATAATGGTCCATTAGGGAGCCATCACCACACTTCCAGCTATTCCCCTCGGGGCACCTTGTCTGTTTCATCAACTTAAATATGCGTTCAAGTAGACGTATATCTCCCCATCCCTTCGTGAAGAACTTCGGTGCTTGAATTGCAGCTTGTCCACTTTACTACCGGCGCTTGTAACAGCCATGTTGGGCTGTCAAGAGACATGTGACCTCGTTCTCACGGAACGGCATATGCAGGACTGAGGCAGGATGAGGTTGCTATGTGGGTGTGGGTGTAAGTGTGGGTGTGGATGGGATGTGAAACTCTGAAAGCTTGTCTGCTAACACACTTCTCAGCAAAGAATTGTCGTGCACTTTTTGATTGTCGTTTGAGGAGCTCTAAGAGAACTCAAATAAAGAGCTTTATCATAGCATTTGTCATAGCATAGCATTTGCAAAAGATGTGAAAATTGACAATCTAGTATGTCTTTTTATGACAGATGTTTGGTCATGTGCTAAAAACTTTCCTAGCTTTCACATTGTTGCAGTACTAAAACGTTCGTAACACCTTAGCGAGAATGTCACACTGCAGCTTTTAACAGACAGGTACTTGAATACATAAGTCACCTGTACATATTAAGAGAGATATAGCCTTGAGAAGAAAATTTGAAAGTTTAATTGCATATGAGCTCATCGACTTTCCTAGATCTCAAAAATCGTGTATTAACCATTTTTAACTTTTAGAGCAGTTGAGAACTACTGCTGCTGTCTTATAAACCACTTACAAAAACATGCAGATAAGATTGTGAGTAATCTGCAAGGTCCTGACAGGAATGTCTAGACACAAGCATTCTGCTTGAGAATCACGCATTTGAGTCTTTTCTCACTCTCATACGCAAAAAATCTCACGTATTTTAAATATTTCCTTATGTACTCAATGACAAACCCATCGGAAATATGGGGAAGCGAGTGTCCCTACTTTTGCCGAAGGATGATCCTCAGAATTCCTGTAGAGTCAAAGTGGGGGAATTCTCTTTAAAGATGTTCCCCTCGCATCTTACCTTTTTACGGAGTAATAGTCATAAAAATATCACAATTCCTGTAGTTAGTGGCAAGCATGATAGTTGGGAGATGCACTCTACACCAAAGGAAAGGGCGTAGTTGCCAAAATTTTGCTCTGGGGTACATCCCAAGGTCCCTTTACTTCCATTTCTCAAGACTTCATTTACTCTCTCTAAGCCTCTCTAGGTGCTACTTGAGGGTGCTTTTCTTTACTCTTGGGAATTCCTTCTTTCCTAGGTTTCTTTTAAGCCTCTGCCTTTGAGGAGTGAATAGTAATGTATTTCAAGCCAATCTGGAGATGGCAGAATTTTCTGAAAAATTCTGTAACAAGGCAGAAATAACATCTCACTCATATTCAGTTTTACAACTTGAGAGCTCTGAGCATGGCACCCACAAAGCAAAATGTGGGCATGACAGCACTGACTACCCAGCTAGAAAGTTTTACCCCTTTTGCCCCTAAAAATTATTAAACTGAAAGTATGTCTTTTTGCATAAAAACTCAGAAAATAGACAGTTGGACACAAAACAGCCAGTATATCAACATTTCTCAAAGATTTATCAATGATCTGATTATTATGTTTCTTTCTATAATGAATGTATCTCTAATTTAGAAAGAGCATTTTCCTAAATCTTAAGGGTGTGGTCCCAAGTGTCTTCTTGGGGGTGAAGACCCCAGGCACCCATCCTTCCTCTTTCCTACAGCTCCCAAATTTTCAGAGCTGGCTTCATTACTGGGTCAAGGTGGCAGATTTCCATTGACTGGAAATCTGAGAAGGCCGCCATAAGTTATGAAATGATTCGTTGGTGATAGCAATGACCTCAAAATTTCAAAAGGAAAATGTGAAGGGGGTCCACAATCTAACACTTTTTATTTGTAAAGCAGTAAACAAGTCATAAACAATATTCACATATATTTACACCCATAAATGTTATTGAGAAACTGCCCCCCTACAATCATAAGATTTGATATCACATTTTTGATATCCCAATAATATCCCTCAATTCTTCAAATCTAACCAAGGAAAATTAAATACAAAAGTTGCACACCTATTGGACACCCTCCAAACACATAAGTGCAGGACAAACTTACCTACTAAGTAAAGTACTTTACTAGTAAAGCGCCGATGGTTTATAAGGGAAAGCAGATAAAACCAGCCCAAAACAGAATGTGCTATGGATAAAAAAAGAGGCATGCAAAAAGGGGCAAGTAAAAAATAAATGAAGTCAAATGATTTAATAGCTTAAAAAAACTTCCGATATTCCGATATCATGTGTATAATTTAATGCACAAAATAAAGATCAAACATACAAATAATGGATACTAAACATATGTGAAATTTGCCGGGATTGAATAGAGTGATTAACTGCCACTCTCAAATAAATTTCTTCTTTGTTGCAGTATACCTCTCCATGTACTGGAAGAAAAGAAAAAATATATAAAGGATGTCACAAAATTTATGGCTAGAATATGATATAATACTGATGATTCCTTGCAGTATCATGTGTGATAGATACCCCCTTTCAAGCAACACTGAAGTCCGAACAACATGTAGCAGAGAAGTTAACACCTTATATCATGAAATCTAATGGATATGAATACTTCAACCTTAAGAGGGAAATGGCTCACCTAGCATATCCCTGCTTCTTATCAGTTAACACAAACTGTAGTACTATTCCAGAGGTAAATCCTTTGCAGACAACTTAAATAAGGAACATGGTATTGTAAGATGTAGAGTAGCCTTGTTGCTATGATCTTTTGAGATTAAGCCCTTCATTCTACATGTTTGTTGTTTATCATTATTTATTTCAATGGGTGAGTGGCCAAGTGGTTAGAGTGCTTGACTGCTGTGTGGAACATTGATGGTTTGAGCCGAACCTTCAGATCATAGTTAGGATGCTCATTCACTGTCCACCCTGCAGCAAATGGAAACCTGGTGAAACACTAAGGAAGCTTAAGATGGCAAGGGAAGGAACAGGTCAGGTAGGGTGACCGTCACCCTACCACACTATGCCGACAGCTCAGGATAAGTGTCCTCTCTAGCAGGCACTCCCTGATGTATGGAATTGTATATGGGATTAACCTTTACCTTTACAGTACTATGGATGCCATCAAAATGATGTAGGCATGCCAAGTAGTAGCAGGCATTTAGCTCTTCATTTGGGATAGGGAGTCAATGGACCACAGGGCAACATTCCAATAAAAATTACCCACTCACACCACAGACAATAAATGGCTACTCTCCATCCAGTCCAGAATAGATGTCTCCCCTATTATTAATTTTTTCAAAATGCATACCAGGACATTCTCATTGCAAACCTCCCCCCCCCCCTGGTTATTAATTTTGAGCCAAGAGCAAATTTTTCCAACCAGACAGACCCAGAATTGCCCAGTGAAAGTAACTCGTGAATGTTTGTTGTAATGAAAAAATGCTAGTGTGAAATGAGTAATTGCTGCAAGAAGCACTGAAAATGCAGCTGACAGTTGTGCCAATGATGATGACATCATTATGAATGATGATGATAGACACACTTGTAGTATGCTAGAAATATGTAATAAACAAAATAAGTTCTTTGTCAAAAACTAAATGTTTATTCAATGCATATGTTGGCATTCTCTCCACCTCCATCTATAACAGTCCACCACATAGGCATTCACCTTGGAGCTTTTTCCACCCACCCCCTTCCCACTTATTACTTAAAATATCTCAAGAGACTATTTTCTTTAAAACTTAAAGCATAGGAATATATCATTGAAAAGGACCACTCACAGTGTCATAGCCTTCTTTATCATGAAGCTCTCTCATTTGAAACAAGTTTCCATCAACAGCAAGAACAGCAATCTGAGAGTTCTGAAGTAAGTCTGTTGAAACTGCATCAATTCCCAAACAATTCTCATCAACCCTCAATACCTTTAGCCGTGGGCATTTAGTAAGTGATGAAGGCAAAGTTGATAATCTGTTCTGATTTAGGTTAAGCTCAATTGCTTGCAAATTTTCAAGGCTGTCAGGTATACTGTGGATTTTATTTCCAGACAAATCAATGGCATCAAGCTTCTGCAACAAGCAAATTTCAACTGGAAAAGTCTGCAAACTGTTGTTGCATAATGTCAGTGATGTAAGGTTTTTCAATTTAGGAAATATTCCCTCCGGTAAATGACTGATATGATTTCCAGCTAAACTAAGAGTCTCCAACTTTGTGAGATTGCCCATAAATTGAGGAACAATTTCTAAATCAAAGGAAGATATGAAAGAACAACCTCAAAAGAAGATATATACTGGTGCCCTATGTGAGCTTTTAACATAGATTGAGCCTCAACAAGGAATATCCAATTAAAGCATGATCAGCAAATAAATAATGATAATAAATAATAAATAATAAATATAAATAATAAATAATGATCTAGATAGTAAATGGTCCTGGTATAACTATTTTTATGAACTAAAGATAGATACAAACACTGCTATATTGAAGCTCTGTGTTAATATGTTAACTAGCAGAAAATAATTAATTCATGAATGCACAAATAAAAACAAAAGGCATTCCATAACAGTAGTGTAAGTCCTCAGATTTATTTCCACCATTGATAAAGCTGCCTTCAAATTAGTCCCCTCAAATAAACCACCATCAGATTAGACCCCAAAATTAGCCCCCTTGATGTAAGTACAACTCATTAATATGTCCCTTAATTAAATAAGTGTACTTAATGATTTATGGTAGGCAAAGCAACTAATCAGGAGCTTACCAAGCCTGTTACTATTCATAGTAAAACTCTTCAAATTTGTAAATTGGGCAAATACTGCAGGTATTTCATGCAGCTTGTTATTTGATAAATCTATTGTCCGTAATGCTTTAGAGAGTGTTGAAAATTCTGGTGGTAGCTGTGAACAAAAGTGATAAAAATCAGAAGATCTATTAAGAAATTATGGTTCTCTTGGTCACAAAGAACACAAATAAAACAACATTTTGAAATTTTACAGTGAAGTTCATTAGAAAAATGATGTGACTCTGAATCTATGGTATAGATTTAAAACACAACAAATTTTAATAATACACAAGTCTACGTAAGAATCTTCAATTTTGGAAAGCAACTGGGTAATATAAAATATGGAGCTCCAAATGCGAGGGAAAACCCATCCTGATATAAAACCTAACTGTCATAGCCCACTAACTTAAACTTCAGTGCACCATCGCAATTTAACAAGAATAAGGAGATTAAACATTATAATGATCAGGCAATACTTATGCCGTGTGAATGCAATTTTCCACAATCCTGAACATTCTTATAGATATTTTCATGACGATAGACCTTAGCACTTCCCTGTGCATTATAAACTAAAACAAACGTTGCTCGATCGTGTCTCGCTACCATCCCAATTCCACTACTAGTTCTGACACACATGAAAAGGCAAGCTGGCACTCTTCACTTCCAAGTTTGAATGCATCATAAAAAAACTTACTTGCTTCAAACCTTTGCCATTTAACGAGCAAACCCCTGTTTTTCTTGCGTTCTCAATTTGTGGCGCTAATGAATTCCCCATGCCCAATGGGTAGATAAAATAATTCAAGAGCTTGGCCTGGCTTGGTCAAATAGGATCTCAGCAAAGATAAATCATGATTTGTGGTCTGAATTGAGTAGACAATATCATTCTACAATTTTCAAACAACAACATATGAAAGCTGGAAATCTGGACGTTGTATGCACTCTGTTTCACTATCGACTTCCCAATTCAGAAATTAAAGTGAAGACTGTGAAGGAGCAATACACAGAAAGCTTCCAAAATGG
Source organism: Mastigias papua (assembly GCA_964019165.1). Taxonomy (NCBI): domain Eukaryota; kingdom Metazoa; phylum Cnidaria; class Scyphozoa; order Rhizostomeae; family Mastigiidae; genus Mastigias; species Mastigias papua. The sequence goes on from OZ025277.1 coordinate 14,188,649, forward strand.
CGAAGGTGAGGCAGTTTGTTGGTAGCCACCAAGGAATATATCGACTGACCAATGGTTAATGAAAGCATACATTTTAGAACATGCAGCTAAAGTTTCGATATCTTTTGCTTTTCATCCTCATTGTACTGCTGCTAACTTTAGTTGGACTTTTTTTTGAAACAGCCCTCCAGTGGACAGCGTATTCAAATCATAAACATTTGGGCGGTGTAGGAACTGCACTGCCTGTTAGGAAGGTACCCAGCAGTGATGGGCAAAATGCTAGCACCCAAAGAAACTGTAGATTTGATTCTTGTTTCAATATTTTGAAATGCCATATTGACTCAGGGTGGCGAGTAAAAGTTTACATATATCCAGAAGAGCAGTTTATCACTGAGTATGATGAAAGAATATTCCCTGAAGCAACTAAAGAATTCAAGAAGATTATAAGTGCCATACGTGGAAGTAAATTCTGGACAAATGATTCAACTGAAGCATGCATTTTTGTACCTAATGTTGATATCCTATCTGAACGAGTTGTGCTGACAACTCCTGCTGCCAGCGCTCTGTCATCTTTAGAGTTTTGGAATGGAGGGGAGAATCATATCTTATTTAATTTCTTTCAAAAGAAGTCATCATCTGCGAATGCACTTACAATTAAAACAGGGAAAGCAATGGTTGTATCTGCTGATTTTAATCAGCTAAATTTTAGGCCAAAATTTGATTTAGTCATTCCAGTTATTAACTCATTTGCCAATCCAACTGAAGTTATCAGAGAGATACCACAGATGAGGTTTACAGAAAAAAGAAAATGGCTCTTGATTATCCAGTATGGTGCTGTATCAAGATCAATGAAAGCTCAACTTGAGGATATTATAGACACAAACAAAGGAGATGTGCTTTACTTGTCATACTGTGAAGATGCAAACATGGAGTCAGCAACAAGGGAACGCTGCATGGCAACAAAGTCATTTGCATATCCAGATATTCTAAGAGATGGTACATTTTGTTTAGTGTTGCCATCAACAGGCCTCTTGAAGACATTCTTGGTTGATGCCATGATGCATGGGTGCATACCAGTTTTCCTTCAAGGATATCTGAAGCCATTCATGTTTGTTATAGATTGGAAGAGAGCCTCTATAACTCTCAATGTTAACCAATTGAAGGACCTGCTTAAAATTCTCAAGCAAAAAGATACAAATCAGCTAGCCTTATATAGGAAACAGGTTGTCTTTTTATGGGAGAAGTATTTTTCTTCTCTTCAAAAAGTCACACTGACAACACTTGAAATCCTTAATGATAGAATCTCTCCACACAAAGCAAAAATGTATGAAGATTGGAATGGACACATAGACATATTTCAGAATGGCCACTTTACAACTGCCAACCATCCACCCCTCTTTTTACCACTTGCCCCACCACAACATAGAGGATACACAGCAGTAATTTTAACATTCAACAGAAATAAAGTTCTTTTCCAGCTTATCAGCCACCTTGGTAAGTCTCCAAGCCTTGACAAGATTGTGATAATTTGGAATAATCCAAAGGTCAACCCCCCTGCTGTTTCCAAGATACCAAACATCAGCAAACCACTGGTTGTTATAAGAGCAGAAGCAAACAAACTAAGTAACAGATTTTATCCATACAAGGAGATAGAAACAGATGCAATCTTGTCAATTGATGATGACATATCCATGTTAACAGTAGATGAATTAGAGTTTGGCTTTCATGTCTGGAAGCAGAACTCAGATAGGCTTGTAGGATTTCCAGGCAGGAATCACAAACAATGGTCAAGCAACAATAAGCAAGGCTTCCTGTATCAATCAGAATGGAGTAATGATATTTCTATGGTTTTAACTGGAGTTGCATTTTATCACAAAATATACAACTATCTTTTTACTTACAAGATGCCCAAGGGTATAGTAAGATACATTGACAAACGAATGAACTGCGAAGATATTGCAATGAATTTCTTGATTGCTAACCTTACCAGAAAATCTCCCATTAAAGTGACAACCAGAAAGAGATTTATCTGCCCTCAATGCTCCAGCAACGAATCACTGTGGTCAGAGACAAGTCATTTTCTAAAGCGCTCAGAATGCCTTGTGGAATTTACAAAATATTTTGGGCATATGCCCTTACAGAGAGTTGAATTTAGAGCAGATCCAGTACTTTTTAAAGAAAATGTACCAGAAGAAATAAAAGCGTTTCCTGATGTTGGGTTTGTTTAGGAACAGTTCACATATTTTCATAATGCTGTGTTCATTTAGAGACAGTCCACATATTTCCATAAGTTTTTTGGCCATTCCAGACACCCCCTCTTCCTGTAATCACCCATAATCACGGGCTAGGCCCCCTCATAAATTATGTCACTTCCCTAGTTCTCAAATACATTTTAATAATTCTAACATGCTACTGTCAATTAGTAAAAAATTGTTTCTACTTTTTTGACATGGTGTGGTTCCTGCTCTTAACAGTGAAGAGTTGTTTCCAACTGTGATTCTGTCTCTTGATTTGCTTTGATAGCTGAAAATGATTTTCCAGGAGGAGTCATAGCATGAGAAAGTTGAAGGACATAGCATTTATATCATAGCGCCTAGCAAACGTGTAAAACAACCGTATTACAACTACAGAAAACAAAGGAAATAATTGGCCTTCATGTGTAGAGCAGTCATCAAATTGTATGGGAATGACATATAAATAATCTATTTTGTTTTGCGAAAGATTCCTTTCAATTCTAATACGTCAAACATTATGAAAATACTTTGAAAGTTCAAAAACCATCAATGTCTTGTTCGACGCCATCAATGAGAATGCAGTAAGCAGAATTCTGATTTGTCAGCAAATTGTCCCAGATAAGTCTTCTGTACATAGCGATGTCCAAGTCGTCCTTTATTCTACAAAGCAACCAACAATCAGTTTTCTTCATAGCAACCACCCTTTAAAGCTCGACTTTCCGTTTGTTGGTGTTTACGTACACGTACGTGATAATTAAAACTGCGACAGCAATCATAATTGGAATTACAATGAACAACGACTTTCTCTTGGTTTCCAAATTTTCTTGCTTTCTTTTCCTCTTCATCTTGCTCGTTTCCTTAGCGACTTTCCCTTTCAACTGTCTCATCGTCCTTTTCTATTGGATCACTGCAACACGGTACCAGTTCCTCTATTTAGGCCGTTCGGGGTAAAGATGATTCATAACAAGGAAGATGTGCTGTTCTTTGCCATCAGTGCTCTTTGCTGATTACAGGTAGGGAGCCTCATTTTCAATATTGAAAACGAGAGCAAATGGCACCCATATGGTTTGAGTTTTCGGGTCTCGCGTGGTTACGATTAAGTATATCAGGGGCCGTCAATAATTGATAAGTTGTTCGTAGTTTACTTATAAATCAATCTGCACATAATGTAGGTGGCTTTAGCTAGCTGCCTGGATCTGAATCAAATTGTGCAACTTTCAAGCATACTTGGGAGCACTACTAGAGCAATGCAAAACTGTTGTATGCCTCATCTTACTTACCAATTTCATCTTTGATAAACCCATTGCTGTTCTCGATTTTTGATACTAAAAGACGGGAATAAAAGTCTCTATACTCTGATGGAAGGTCTTCCAGCACTTTCATGGCTTTGTCAACCATCTGCATTGCTCTAGCAGCAGGGATCAAATTATTATTTCCATATATATCTTTTGGATCATATAACTTCTCATCAAGAGTCTTGTAGAAAACATTAATACCAACACTGAAATCTAACGTAATAACATTGTGAAACCACATTGCAGGTATGAAAATTGCATCACCTGGATTCAAAATACATTCATATCTTACTGCATTCTGAAATTTTGGGTATTTTTCCAAATCTGGTGTATCAATATCAACAACTTCAGATTTGTCTCCATTAAGATAAAGATTCAGTGCATCCATTGGACTAAATAAAACAATTCTCTTTCTCCCCATAAGTTGCATCAGTACATTGTCCATAACCTGAAAAACAAATAAGAGATCAGAGCAATAAGAGATAAGAAATAAGAATTAAAGGTAGATAAAGCCCAGATAACTAAGAAAAAGACATCAACTGGACAAAAGCTTTTTCTTACAGTGGAGCACAAATGCAGAATAGCCCCTCATGTGATGCTAAGTAGGTATGCTCCCTTAACTATTTTATGAAACTGACTTAGGATTTCTAGGATTTTCAAATTAACTCTTCTTATAACTGTGATTTTTGATTATAAATGGGTATTGAATATATTTAGTTAATTTGTGCTAGTTTACTCAATTATAATTCAACTTTTTATGGGAGGGGCACTTGAAAACAAGCATTTGTGCTCAAGGATTGCCCTCCCCCATAGCTAAAAAAATTAAGATAAATGAAAAATTAAATGAAGATGAAACTTTATCAGTAACATCTAACATGAGAACTAAGGCTCTGACTAAGCTTAATAACTCTGAAGGTGGTACTTGGTATTGATAAGGACTTTTTAAAGAACAGTATGATCATTAACTTGAATTTCACATTTGTAGTTATTTCATCCTAGTGATATTTGCATGGATTCACTTCTACCAAAACATGAAAAGCTCCTAACTATGACATTAAATGTGACACAACATTACATGCCTGAGTGTGTATGTGATGTGTGATGTGTGATGTGTGATGTGTGATGTGTGATGTGTGATGTGTGATGTGTGATGTGTGATGTGTGATGTGTGGTGTGTGTGTGTGTGTGTGTGTGTGTGTGTGTGTGTGTGTGTGTGTGTGTGTGTGTGTGTGTGTGTGTGTGTGTGTGTGTGTGTGTGTGTGTGTGTGTGTGTGTGTGTGTGTGTGTGTGTGTATGTATGTGTGTGTGTGTGTGGACAGAGAACACAGAAACTGCAAAACAGAGAATGGGAAATTAGTGTTTTTACATCATAATGAGTCCAAAGCTGCAGGTTTGCTGATCCAATGCGGAAAACACTTGAAAATATCCTCTCTTGTGGAACAAATGATGGAAACTTGACATCATTTGCAATAGATGGGAAATCATGCTCAATATTTGCAACAGCCTACAAGGAAAAATTAAGGATAAATAGTATCACATGGAATTTATCAAAGTTATTACCAGAAGTATAAAACAGTTTAAACAGTTGAAAAATTGCTATATTCCAGTTGGTTACTTTGTATGATGAACAGTGATGTAGCATTTATAAATAGATATAAAAGTCTGTTGATACTACAGAACTTTTCACCTTTCGGTCATTATCCGACATTTCATACTCTGATGAGTGTGGGACAAAAAAAGCTTTCAGCATGCTACACAAATGTTCCTGCTTTTTTGTGCTATAGTCAATAGATATAAAGGCTTGATTTGACAAAACAGCAATAAGAAAGAAAGAAGGAAATGGATATAACTACTTTAACATAAGTCAAACAAGGTCAAGTTGAAACCTATTCTGTTTTTGAAGGGTGCAGTAACTCAAAATTTCCAAAATTACATAATCCTACCTTTCTGGGATCTGCTACAGCTATTGATCTCAAATAATATTTCTCTGTCTACAAAAAGAACACTCAATGAAAACTATGATGCCAAATCATCTTCTGTCGCAAAATAATACCATGATGAATTCAGGGGCATGTCAAAGTAGGAAGTATGATACCCTTACATTTGCAGAAGCAATCAGTAACTTTTTGGCTCAATGGTAAAATCTGGCATAGTGATAATGGCTTGTCAGTAATTATGGTGCCTTGTTCAAACCTGCTTGTAACTTTCTTTTGCCACTACCCCCCCCCCCCCACTCAAAAGTTCTTCAGCACATGACTGAGTGAGTTTCACATCTTGGTTAAAAAATTGACTAATAAGTTATTTGCATAGAAATAAAAAACAGAACAAAACAGATACCAACTTCAGCCAATAATCAACCATAAAATGGCATAAGGACTCATGAAAAACCTGTCTATTGAAGATAAGACATCCTGTGACAAAGGTAAAAAATATAATTGGCATTTGATTTCATTAATTATTCATTCCATGCAGGGTATAAACTGGAGATATCCAGTGTGAACTTTGTTTTTTCCTCAACATACTGGAACTGGAAGTTTGCTTTTAGCATTGGCATACATTACAGTCACGTGACGCATACAGTACAGTAGCATTGAAGTGGCTATAATATCGATTTGCAGTTTAAGTGACATACATAACAAAACAACATTTACTTGATGATAACTCATTTCAAACTTACTGAGGATACAAAGAATTCTTTCTGAGTATCTTGTCTTGATCTGGTTATAAATTCATCAAACGGAAGGGTCCTGGAATTAAACAAAGTTGCCAATTTCTTACATCTACAGACATTTAGGCAAGCAAGCTCAAAAATCTAAAAACCTCAATAACAGATGCATAATACTTTTATATATCTAATGATCATCATACAAAACCACTCACTTATACAAAAAATTCTTTTTCAAAAAATTCATCTGTGAAACAGGACACACATGCAGTTTCACAGGCACGCTACCAATGGCACTTGCCAAGTATTCCGGCGTCCAAGTTTTCCAGCCCTCTCCTATGTCTAAGTTTCGAAGTACTGCAGGCTTTCTCTTTACGGAAATCTGCTCACAAAAGATATCCACGGTTGGATTTTCATACTCCTCGACTGCCGCCATTTCTCCAAAGACACCAAACAAACTTATGACAGTTGTTGTTGCAATCACTTGATGAAAAGGGGAGTACCCCGCATTGTCGGTGGTCTATTGAGCAGAAGCAGAAGACACGGCAAAACATTGCTTGTTTTCTAAGAATGCTGTGGTTCTTTACAGATACAATGGTTCTTTAACTGTTTCTCAACCTCACAGAGTGAAAAAAAACAGCTCCGACAAATTTCGTTTCATACTCCTGTACCATGCGTTTGCAATCGTTTTCAACGCCCCCTCCCCCTCCCCAATTCTACCTAAACAGTAGCAATTACATTTTATTCCATGTATTTACCATGCAGATTTCCCTTAGTCAAATAGCAATTAAAACTAATGATTGGTTAATTACCGGGAAGTGGTTTCCAGTGCTCTGATTTTTGATTTCCGTCTAAAGCGAAAGTGAGGTCGATTGTTACACCAAAACATAGTCAGCTGTTTTGGGTTACAAAGCGAAGGGAATTCCCAAGAAAGCTTATCAATATAAACATCATATAGTGGAGGACGATCTCATAGCGGCCTAAGATCTCAAAGTTTGTACCTGATTGCCGTTTTACTTTGTGAAGCCTACAACAGCTTTGCGTGAAGTTGAAAGAATTGGGCCTAGGCAGAAGTTTGAGCTCCACTTGTTGCCGATAAAAGAGCAAGAGAAAATACAGTTCCCACTTGCAGCAATATGGATGATGAGGCTAAGGATTTCGTGAAATTTTTGCCTCCAGAACTCCTTGAGATAATTTTTGCAAATGTTGGAGAGAAAGGTATTCATTCCTCGCTACTGACTTGCAAAGCGTGGATGCAATTTGTTGACAATGATAATGCCATATGGCAAGTTCTTTGCAAGGACCTAGACAAGGATGATATCGAAGAAGACCTCGTAAATGGGCTTTCATGGAAAACAATTTTCTTGAATAACCAGGGCGTTAAAGGGACTGTACGAAGATGGATGAAGGGAAAATACAGTCACCTGAATTCCTACGACGAGCTTGCTTCACAGAAAGTAATGGCTGTGTTTGATGTAGATACTTGGGGGCTCATCCTGGAAGCAGAGCTGAGGCGTTGAATCTACTGGAAAATAAGTGGAATTCAACCCTGTTGAGATTAATGATCAAATGTGAATATTCCCAGTAATATATGACTTGTAAATACTATTATGTTGTAGAAGTTATCAGTTTAGAAGGATTAATAATAATTTTTGTAAAACCCGAATAATGAATAAAAGAGTACTACTTACTGTTTTTAGTAAGTGTAATAATAATGGACATCATTATGATAGAGGTAGCAACAATGTGCATATGGAAAAGAGGCCGAATACAGCTTTTTTTGGTATGACGGACGTATATTAGAAACTATTGTCTATTCTGTTTCATAATTAAAGTAGGTGGCGTCTGGAAACCTCAGAAGAAATAGGACATTACGTCATATTAGACGGAATTGCGACTTCCAAGAAAGCATCATAGTTCGGCGAGGAAGCAAATTTACTGTAATCTTTTTAGACCTCCAAGACAATAGCTAATCCATTCAAAGACCATTATGGGACGTGGGGAGTACAGTGCTCCTATGAAAAAAATCCAGTCAACTTTGCCATAGAAGAAATAGGTTCAGGGACTCGCATTGGGGGTATGGGATTGTAGCATCCCTATAACACTTTTCAGTCGATCCTTTCTTAGAAGAATTCGGTTTGTCCCAAACTGTGGGACTGCAAGCAATGCAAATCCAAGTCGGTCAGATGCCAAAATGGCAGTCATATACCTAAGTTGGTGCTATTCTAAACTCTCGGTCATTTGCAAGGAAATGTTCACCAAGCAGACTCGATGATGAGCAAGCATGAAACTCTAAATATACTCCAATCTGCTTTTCCTTATTGGTGAGTCGCAAGGCATATTGGTGTGTTCAGTGTACTCAGTGTGTCATATTACACGCCTTTTTATGGAACGTGGTCTATATGAATATCAAGACTCAAATTCCCTGCAATTTAAGAAAACTTTAAGAACAATACAAAGCTCAAGCCTCCTCACTGCTTAGATATTTTTGTTATTTGAATTCTCATGTTTAGGAGTTATTACAGTATAATGCGGTTCTCTGGGGAGTACACTGTTAGATACACACTTCCTATCATAGGAATATAGTCTATACGAGAATTAATGCTCAAAATCGCTAAAATTTAAGAATGATTTAAGCATATTCTCAGGCATGAAATTAAAAGTTTTTAAGAATATCAAGGCTTGATGAAAAGTAGGTATTCTTGTAAAAAAGAAGTATATTCAACTCTCCATAGTGAAACGTCCATAGAATAATCAACCGTTAAATTGTTACATTATGAACCCCTTCATCAAGAGTTGCAGTCTTTTGGCTCCAGATAACTTCGATACATTTCATTTCATTTAATCTTAATTATACATAAATCCTTTGAGCTACACTACTACTAAGATATACAGTTCATGATGTTAATTTTAATTTAAGTAACAAAAGGGAATAATTTAAAATAAAGAAAAATGTTGCTGTTCTTCCAGGGAGTTGTGTTTTAATTTTCATATTTCTCCGCTCTCTTTGAACATGGAAAAGTCGATAAGTGTTTCAAAAGCCTGTTAAATGTATGTTGTTTTCCTCCATCCAGGTGACATCTGCTTCTTTGATAGCTTCGTTTTAAATATTTCGTGCTTTCCCGCTTTGTTCGCGTGTGCAGCATACACTTTCCGGTGCCAATCGAGGACATGTCAGAAAATTGTTAAGCACCTCAATCAAAGAACTCAATTCAAAAGAATACTCCTGCATTTAACGCTGACAAACTTCTTAAACCTTTATTTCCAACATAACGTTCAAACCCTCGATTATCAAAAGCTGCATTTCCGACAGAATTGAGTCGGTAGTCATAGTAAACCGGAGTATTTTGGCAGATTGGTACACATAGAATTAGTACGACTTAGTGAAAGTCCCGCTTATCCAGGGTACGACTTAAGCTGGGTATTTTGGCCTGATTTTAGTGGGCAAGTCCAAGGGAAATAAAGAACTAATCTGACTAATCGAAAGTCGAAGTTATCGAGGGTACGACTTAACGGGACGTAATTGTAGTTTGATGCCTTGAATCTTCATGGCATGTGCAATTTCAAACAGGCGTAACACTACAAGCAATCGGTATTAAGAAGCCAGCTCCATTCTTTGAAGTCAAAATTGCATGAACTTTGTGTAATCCATGAAGCAGTGTTTCATACAAGTGTTAAAGTTGAAACTTACCATCCCTTTAATAGCCTGTCTTACCTAATAATAAATCAAATGTTTTCCTTGTTTCTGTTTTGTGTTTCAAGGCTATGCGTGTGCAGTTAAAGTGAATCATTAAGGAAATTTTAGTACTACTTTGGGTTCCAAAAATGGCATTTAGTTAGGCTCCTTATAAAAACGTGGATTTTTTCCGATCGGACTTCTGACAGTTACATCTTTGGGCTATGTCTGATAACCTAATAACTCCAGAAAACCTTCACAGTAGACAAAGTGATGTTTGCGAAATTTCAAAAGCGCCATCGCAGTGACAATGAAGTAGAATTCTGCTTGTGCTAGACATAGGAACAAGTAGAGTCGAAAAATTAATCAATTCTTAAAGCAGAATTAATTACTGTCGATGGTATTGCATTAGGTCATCAATTGAAGCATTGTTCTTTAGTAACAGGGGCATTAGAATTAAGGTGGCTCTGTTTACAGGTAGCATTGAGCAAAAAAAGTGACTTCACTGAACATGCACGCTGGCAAATGCAAGGCCCACGGAGCGTGAAGTTGCTCAGTGAACCTTCACAAACAGATCTACACTTTACTGGGGCCCTGAATTCTTGGAGAGACTGAACGATAGAAAGGTAATTCGCTGTTAACACCCCTACATTTACACATGGATGTGGATGAGAAAAGGGGGTCTCTCATCGTCACCATATCATGGAGGAAATGCTAGAGACTCCATTTTATCACCAGGATGACATCCTTACACGTTCAATTCCGCCTTCAGTACTTTATGACAAAAACTCATTGGAGTTAAACCTGCAAACTTGTCCGGACTTATCTCCGCAGTCAGTACAAAACCACAATGGACAAAAATCGACGAATGAAATCCAGCAGAGTCCTATCGATTCTCCGAGTCTTGACTTTCTCAAGCTTGGCTCCCCTGATCTGGAGAGAATGTTCATGAATTTTCAGGGAAATGTTCCTTCTTCACCGAGCGACGATCAAACTGCGGCTTTTACCTTCTCCGCAGAGATCACAGGCGACAATGACAGTAGTTTTACAGAGGCCCTACAACAGCTGCATGACCAGCAAGAAAGCATTTCTGACATTAGAAGAACAGTGAACGAGAAAAATAATCCGACCCGTGAAAATTCACAAGACATAGGTGAGAGTCCACGTGAGAATAGCAATTATAATGCGAGAGACAAAAAGCGTTCTACAACACGAAATAAACGACAACAGTGTGAAAATGAAACCGTCACGATAAATCAAATAAACAACAACAAGATAAATAATAATAACAATATTGGTTGTCTGAATAATACTAATAATAACCAAGTTCAAAGGCGACAAGATGAACACCACTTTACAGCAACGAGCTGTTCGCAGCCACAAGCAAACATGAGATCCCACATGTCGTTGAACCTTCCCTCTGCAGTGAATCATGGACTTGTCAATATTAACGGCCATATGATTCCACAAGAGCAGTTTATAATGAATAACATGGCAGTTTTAGGCAATGCAAACCATCAAATAATGCCTACACAAATGCAGCAGGAGATTGCATTTCTAAACCATGCCATGGGCTACGTCCCAGAGCGAGATGGCATACCGCAGGCTCTGATGGAGCATGTGACAATGGCAGACCCCACAATGCAGTTAAGACATCTGCAAACTAGATTCCAGGAAGGAAGCTTCGTAGAGCCTGGATTTCCGGAGCGAGCGCAGATGCCGATGAGTGGGATTGAAAATATGCACATAATGACACAAATGGATGAACAAGCCAAGAAATTTCTTGAGACTAATCCCCACTACCAACCGATAAACTTAGAACTTCAAGAGTTAGTGAAACGAGAGAGAAAGAAGCTGCGAAATAGAGTTGCCTCTTCTAAATGTAGAAAAAGAAAGCTAGAGAGAGAGGCTCGGCTGGAAATGAGGGTGAAAGATCTCAAAGAGAAGAACATTGAATTAGGAGCTATAGCAAATGCATTAAAGCAACAAGTCTGTGATCTAAAACAGCGCGTTATGGATCATGTAAATGAGGGTTGTCAGATTGTGTTGGCAGCGTAGCACTAGAAAATCATTTTTTGAGATTAGTTAATCGTCCCCATAAGCATGATAATGATAATGCAAAGATAGGTTCTCAGCACTTACGCCTACTTCCGATGCGATGCGCTAGAAATGCGGTCCTTCCAGTTTACATAGACATAATCTCTGCGTCTGAATGTAATATGGCAAGAATTATAGCTGTCATCCTATGGAAACGAACAACCTCCAAGTGGTAGTGAAATGATGAAAACACAGGCCAATAGCTATTGAGGATGGCTGGACAAGATTCATTTATTACAAATCAGACACAAAGACACACCTGTGAATATTTTTTATTTTGTATGTTCTATGTTTTATGGTAGCTTTTTATTTATTGAATCATAAAATATTTATAGAAAAATATGACATTTCGCTTTTTCATATTTTCCATGCGAAGAACTTGTTGCATTACTTAGCGTCAAAATGTTGTAAAGAGGCTGCAAACAAAACCTTTAATATAGATTACCTATGTTATGAACTGCAAAATTTGAAGAAGCGAATATGACGCTTTGATAGCGCATTACACTTCTTGTCGTAGGTGGAGAGAATATTTGAAATATCCTCCTCTATAGCAAAAAACAATTAACTTAACAGGGACTTGTCTATAATTTTAATAAATTTTTAGGCCCTATTTTGATATCACATTTAAGGTAAATTCAACATATCAAGAAAAGTTATGGCAAGTTATTGGAATATGGTAAGAGCATGGACAAGTCTACAAATTTGACGTTACATTGAATATATTCGATTCTTCTTACTATTCCTTGATCAAAGCTTGGCATTTAATTTGTGTCCTATGAGAATAAGTCATTAAATCTCTCTCACAGCCGGTTATGTGTTGTAAAATATAGAGACGCTTATCACGAGTAACTAGAAGTGAATCAGGATGAACAATATCACCTGCTGAGGCAGAAGGGCTGATAAAGCCAAGAAAATCCATGATTAGAGACGAGTTTTGTGCGAATTGAAATGATTTTACCAGGAAATGCGAGTTACGTAGTATAGCAAAAGGAAAAGCTAAAAACAATCTTGGACAGATGTCTTTGAGCTGTTTGACCAGAGACAGCGGTCGACTATGGATAAGGACTTGTCAATCATACAAAGGTTTCTATAAAACGCCTTATAACTGATTTGATATTAATATATAAATTTCCCCATAATTATGTAACTTGCATTCGGCAAGCGTGGCTGAAACAAAGCAAGGGATAAAATTTACAATGATTTCTGATAAAGGGAAAGCACTGGTAAAGGAAATGAAATTAATGCAAGTGGCTAGTATGCTATGAAGTAACTATACTGATAATAATAATAAAAATTATACTAGTTATGCTAAATAAACAAAGAATGAATCCAACAAATGATTACTTGTCCATTGCAAAAATGAAAGGAATAAACCAGCTATACAAGTTAAAGAAGTCATATCTAAGAATTAAAGAAGTTATATCTAAGTTCTTGCTATTTGTAACAGTGCCATGCAAAATCATTATTGTATAACCAAGTGAAGAATTCTCCCGAAAGCCATGTTGCAAATAAGTGCCTGCCTTTTTACTCAACAAGCGACTACACCATTCAGCAAAACAGCTCTCTATATCTTTTCTTAAGGTTTTTTGTTGATATACTCAAATCTCAAGCATCAATGCTTACAAACTTTTTGTATGAATTAGAATCTACTTGATTTGTGTAAAAGAGTATTCGGGCAATAATTAAAATGGAATTTAATAAACGATTTGCAAAGGATGAGCGATTGTTTCCCATCAAGCTCATTTGAAACCCTAGAAAAATCATTAATTTTGCTGTTTGGTTTTGGCAAAGGTTTTGATACATGTTGGCTTAAATTTCAATTTAGAATCAATTGTTACCCCCAGCAGGGTAACAGTTTTCGCAACATCAGTAGAGCATCGTCCTACCTTCAGAAAAATGTTCTAATTTGAAGTCAAGCCGATTAGTATAACTTGAACTTTAGCAACCATTTGGTTTCTTTTATGCCAAGACATCGACTGAGACATAACTTCGTCATGACTTAAGGCAACGACATCAAAAAACTGCTACGGTAGAAAGACACACTCCCGGTTGCTTAGCAATGTAGAGAAAATATTAGGGAAAATTTTGAAGAATAACTGACCTAGCACAGAGCCTTGGGGTACACCGATTCTTGTTTTCAACCAACTACTGCATGATGTATTTAGTTTTAATCTTTATTTTCTATTGGAGAAGTAATTTGCAAGTAGCCTTAGGCTCTATGTGCCAAAACCATATGCATTCAATGAACGGATAATGTGGCATTCAATTAAATGCCTTTGAGAGATCCACTGAGATCACAATCTAAATTTACTAATAAATAAAGTGGACTCCTCTCAATATACACCATTTGTAATAAGAGACCTGGATCGGGGCCTAGTATTGAAGGTTTTTTAAGCTGGCCTGAGAATTTTGACATTTTAGTACCAAAAGTTTCTTAATTGGTTTCTTAATTTCGCGACCTAAATATTGCCATATTTTTTGAGTCGAGCATTTCTGGATCGATATAAACGCCGATCATAAGGAAAAAATGCCAAAGTCAAAAGTTCTAATGTTTTCCAAACAAAACATAAACACACTAAAACTCACAAAAGAGTTCACTGTCTATAGTCTAGCGTCCAGTTTCTTAATTTCCCATGACAGTTTGAGTTATCAAATGTGAACTATATGACATCTGCATGTGTATATAGTTGTATGAGAGAGTTCGGTTTTGCTAATATCAAACAAGACGTGCAGGTCAAGAAGCTTAGTATCCAAGCAGTCCACTCAGAATCTTATATTTCATCTGCATGATTTCTCACATTAACAATCGTGATTGCTTTATAGCCAAAGGTGAATCGGAAATCTTTTACGTAGCTACGGACAGCTGTACGCTTTGTTTTCACACGGAATATAGCTAAAGGCATGGTTCTCAAAGTTCTTTATTTCTGGGCCTATTTTGACCTCATTGCATTACTAAACGTTCCCTTGCAGTTCTTCAACTTTAACTGCACATTCTTTGCCATAGACATTGTAAATATTGAGTGATAGGACAGGATACTATATGGACTACACAAGATTCAGGCGAAATGAAATGGTTTCTTACTTCTCGATTTTTGCGGTGAAAAAGCTATCAGAAATTACAAAGGTCCTTAGAGGTTTTGTCTTTAAGTAGTAAAGATTAGTCCCATACACGCTTTTCTATAAGGAACCCAGCTCAAGGTCTAGTTAAAAAAGTTCCTTATTTCTGGACCTCCAATTATCAAATTGTAGTAGTAAAAGTTCCTTAACAGTTCCTTAGTTTTCAGCGCACAATTAGTGCATAAAAATGGCACAGACACAAGGAAGACATTGAAATCTTGAATTGTGCCTTTAATTTTAGCGGAAACGTAAGATAAATGAGACATGAAGGACTCAACACAAACATAGCAAACAATCTATGAGGGTTTTTGCCTGTAGATATTTCGGTATGTGTACGATTCCGTACGTTGGGGAGTGCCTGTTAGAGAGGACACTTATCCTGAGCCGCCGGCATAGTGAGGTAGGGTGGCCAGTTCCTTTCCTCGCCGCCTTTAACTTCCCTAGTGTTCCCACCAGGTACCCGTGAGCGAGCACCCCAACTATGATCCGGTCAGGTGTTTTTCGTTGTAGTTTCCCTCATGTGTACAATACCACGTACATGAGATATACAGTTAATAGCAATTTTTGCGCAGTTTCATATAGGCCAATGTTGACGAGCGAGAAGCAAGTGATCACATATGACGTCACAAGGCGAGAATAATTCACGGAAACGACAGAAAACGGGAATTGTCCCGAAGAGGAAATCCATTACTTACTTCAAAAATAGCTTAGAAATGTAAAAGCGAGCATCACGATCGTGCTCAGTGCAAAAAGTGCAACTACTTATCAAAAATTAAAAAATCTCTGTCATTCTCTTTTAAGTAGTACAAATTCCTTAAACTTATTGGCTGTCTTAAAGGTTATATCATTATGCATTCCAGAGATATCATGTTTTTAAGCATTTGGGCGTGACCATTGATTGCGGGACAACGCCCCAAAAATTTTAATAGTTTGCTTCAAAAACATAAAATTTACATCCAATAATCTTATCTGACATACGGGCTGGATAAATTTTTTTGCTAACAATGGAGATCAAAACAATCAAACTTTTTACTATAGAACTGTGCCCTTCCACCTTAAACTTATTGGCTGTCTACATGCAGGTTTCCTCAAATTTCTATGGGTTCATCATAAAACGGTTTCTTATAAAGAAAAAGGCGTGCAAGTACCAAGCATCGGTAAATGCTCTATGCTACTAAAATTGTTTGTTTCATTGAAATCAACATGAACAGTGACGGTGAATTCAAAACTATCAATGGACACCCGTGTAAAGTATCCTACCTGCCTCTCAATGTAAAGATTTCTAACCAGCCAACCAGCTTTTTTCCCTACTTCAAGTACTCAAATGCATTGGCAACAGCATTAGTGAAAAACATCTGTAAGATTGAATGATATGCTGGCCATAGTAAGCTATCGGTGCTAATATTCAGGTGCAGTTGTCCTTCATTCGGGCTCCAAATACAAAGGGGTGGCGCTACCGTCGGTACTCGAAGGGTGTAGGCCCTCCAGAATTTCATTGAACCCCCCCCATCGGTACTTAAATGTTTGAACATTTCTATGCACTGTCAGCACTTTCATAACTTGCACTTCCATATTTCTGTATTGCATTGCCATCTTGGTGAGCTTGAGTCATTGCATTTTGACCCAATCAGTCAGTCAAATTTTCTGACTTCGCTCACCGTTGTCACTTCAATCCCTCCCGAAATCGCCATGTTATGGAATAGGCTACATGTATTTTTTCCGACAAGGATTGATGTAATGTGAAACTATGCTTAGAGCTACTTTAAATGCTAGGCAACTAGAAGGCTATGTTGGGAATCAAGTTAATGACCCCGCGCTGGAATAATGCTTCTGACCTCTAGCGGACAAAATCTCCAGAATTTTCCCTGAGTTATACAATGAAAGTAGAACAAGAAAACAATGAAACTCTTATTGTATATCATATTTGATGCGAATAAAACTCTTTATCGATATTCTAACTATTGTTTATAAACTTGAATTGTCTCGTGCGAACTTGCGTCCTCATAGCGCTGCGTATTCGAAGTCCTTACGTTTACACTGAAACAGTTTAGTTGAATTCTGACGATATACGTCAGGCTAAACAGTATGGCTGTAATCAAATGGGCAAAAATCTTTAGCAACACTTGAGCTGAAGTCATGCATTGGACACTTTTTCAGACAAAAATTTCTCCTGTGGTTGAATCAAGTAGCTAAATCATGCTACCACTGAGATTTGTGAATAAACAGGGTTCAAGAAAATCACATCACAAGAGCAAACAAGTAGCGTGTAAATGATGTTTTGATTGCTAACCACAGGCACAAAGGTGCATAAACGTCAGATATTGCACGCGACTTTAAGAGCCAGGCGCTTGGTCGAATTTCTTTATGATATTAGAGAACTGTATGAGAGCTCTGATCTTTTAGCGCCAATTCAAAGGAGGTTTACCAACATTATAAGAATGGAAAAATGAAAGGTTAACATCAATGTATTTCAATCCAGAAGTAAAAATAGGGCAGAACCATCTTACCAATTGTCGAGCAAAAGTAAAGTCTAGGTAATGGCCCTAATGGTATTATGATACCAACTGCATACGCAACGCATGTAGCAAAACAGTCGTTCTTTAATATTCATCCATTGCCGTCCGTCAATATTTAGCAGTTATGAAAAGGCACCAGTGACATGTTAAGCATTCTTCGTTTTAAAGCTGTAGAATCTTGAGGCAAAATAAGCAAGACATTCAAGAGCATAACATGAAAGACATTAAGGAAGAGATTGTGAATACAAAGAGCTAACAATGTGTGATGGATCCGTGAGAAATACGATGGCTTTCAGAAAAGAACATCAGCATGTATAATGAGGTGTCGTAGTTCAACACTAATCCTCTCTGTTATTCACACGCTTCGCGATCATTTTGATCCTCCTCGTTAACACTCATAAAAACCGCATTGATCTATCGAGCTTGAGATTCTTTTCGTTCAGAGTACAGCAAAGTCGACTGATTCTCCCTCTAAATTATGATGTACACTTACCAATTTATATTGCACTACAATTCTCTACGGTATAGTACACACGAGGCTTGCTTGCGATCGGGAGAAAGGTTCAGGTTTCGATGGTAAAGTTCGGATATTCCTATAGATTATCGTCAGTAGAAAATCTCGAACAATGTTATTATTTAGTACTTGAACTACATTCGGATTCGATGCCAGATACAATATGCACAGAGGGGAACGAGTACAACAAAGGGATGATGGACGATATCGCTAAATGCACTTATGTTTTATTAATTCAAAATTTTGAACTCAACTGACATCTGGTCGTGTTGCAACAACGTACAAACAGAGTTGCAGGTATTAACTTCAGCAGTCTTTCTTCGAAATGGGCATCACCGTTTCTAAGGTGCATGGGAGAAAGAAAAGCAGGCAGAAGGTGGAGCCCGTGTGTTTCCCAATATCGATGTACGACAAATATCTCCTCAAATCGAACTGGAACCAACTATTGGCGAGGCAGGTTGAATTTGGGGTTGGACTGTTTGAAAGGTAATCGGCTGTTTCATTTGATCTTTTTTTAATGTACGGCAACAGTTTAATAGTCAACTATAGATTGTTACAGATTTCACCACAAAGTTTGAGGGGATAATAGTAAAATTATGGCTGGGTATCTCCCTTTTCACTAGCATTGAAATTCTGGTGTTTTGTATGAAGACCTTATATATAGAGAATTCTGTCTTTATGAATATCTCTTAGATAGTTGAACTCAATGAATCATGTACCGAGTTAAGAACCTTGTAGGACAACACAATACAACATAGACCTAATAACTGTTAGGGTGTATCAATCACCAGTTCGATGACCATGTGAGAACAACAAACAAAGATGATAATAGACCATTTTGTAAGTTACATATGTTAGATCAGTTCGTATCAAGACTTATCGATATACAAGATCTCTCTCTTTGTAACAGTTGAAAATCATGTTTGACAACTATGAGCAATGAAATTAACCTGAAAAACATTTACATATTAAGCAAGTGATGTCGTAAGTGCTGATATTAGTTGCATGGATAGCAAGGCTTGTGACGCTGGAAAACGCAGCTAAGAAGGTCAAGTCACGTAAGTTTGTCTGAATAGCAGATGACATGTTCTTGTGTTCATAGTTCTACATGTTTCAAGTGGTAATAAGGCACAGACAAATTGATGTTGAATGCTAGTCCTAAATCAGTCAGGCTCCAGTGTATTTCATCTAAAAAGCATTTGCTTCGAAACATGGAATTATATCTATGACTTGAAATGAGGTTGAAGCAGAATGTATCTCTTAACGTAGGCATTTGATCTTATGTTATGTAACAAGATGGTGATAAAAGAGAAAAAAACGACTTGCTTCTCAAGGGAAGAAGCATGGAAATAGCCTTGATATTTGCGCTGGGAAGGTTCACTATTCACCAGTATTTACTTCACAGCCAACTTATTAATACACAGCCGCATTAACTAACATAACGAAGAGTAATTTAAAAACATACTTTCTTCCATCGTAGACGCTTCGATTGATTTCTCCTTCAGGATTTCATCAGTGAAGAAGAAATCAATCGAGGCATCTACGATATAAGAAAGCACATTTTTGAATTATTCTTTACATATAAATATGTAAATATATATATATATATATATATATGTAAGAAGATAACGAGTCAAAAATATACTTTACTTAAATTATGGACGTTTTGATAAATATCTTTATCAGTACTCATGAAGATATTTATCGAAACGTCTATAATTTAAGTAAAGTATATTTTTGACTCGTTATCTTATATATATTTATATGCTAAGCGAATGCGGCTCTGATTCAGTTATATATATATATATATATATATATATATATATATATATATATATATATATATATATATATATATATATATATATATATATATATATATATATATATATATATATATATATATATATATATATATATATATATATAAAGTGTTGAAATTTCACTTTAGGAAGTAAAAAGTTCAACTTTCAAGGGATCAGTAATGTTGACAACTCCAAGTGACACTAAATAACTTACATTCGAAGTATAACACTTAGATTCCTCTGATTATAAATACAATTGTGAACTCTTCTGAATCTTGTGTGGCACTCTCCCAATTATACCTTCTAGTAGCACTTTACAAACCACTAATCACTAAAATTAGAATTCTCTCTTATTACTGGGCAGAACGTCATCACTGAGCTAGTAATAGGCATTGCCAATTTGGAACGACGATATTAGCGTGATTTTAATCATCTACATAACAATTCAGATGATCTCCTATGAACGCCTCTTGACTTCATTATCTATACTGATCTATACTAATTGGAACTTTCAAGCGTTCAAAAGCAGAAGTACAGTCAATCGCTCAGGAAAGTTCTCTCTAAGCTTCTACAGTAACAAGGAGCATAGAGGATAAAGTGTGTAAGCCTGGAAAATAGTGGGTGCTTATCGTCAAGATATACTCAACCCTTTTCAAACACGAGAATAATCATAGTGAATTTAGATCAAGGTTATCGTTATTTTTTCGCTTTATATCTCTATTTGCATCTTAATTTGATTTGAAATTCTAAGTCAGACATTATAACTAAAACCTTTTACCAAAGGCAAGAACGTCACTTTTGTGAAATTTTGTGTCAAAATGTTTTCTTTGACTTATCGCTATCATTTGGTGTTCAAACATTGGGAATCCATTGCTCTTCTGTACTGAAAAGAAAGAAACTTGATAGTTGTTAAATCCATGAAGTAAAGTCCCATCCTATGTTTCAAGGGCTATAAAAGGAACAGGGTTATTAGAAACTTTGGCCCAGTGCCATTTTCAGGGGCATGATAATGCCCATATTAGCTACTTCTTTGTTCTGAGTATCTGAGAAATGACAGTTCAATATACAAAAATTCAACAATAATAACTGAAATTGAGCCATTATCCTTTAACGATTGCACTTTTTACTTCCGGAGGTGAAATTCTTCCATTTACATCTGCCATTATTAGTTAATTCTAGGAGAAATATCCTTTTAGATATCTTTTCTGAAAGTGCAACTAATACTGTTTTAGAGAATCAGATGTGAAGACTACTAATTATTCAATCAAGAAATATAAGACCTCGAAGTATGGAAACGGTTCAACTCCTTTACTAAAAACCCCACATTCGAAGGGGATTTGCGCAATTCGACAGCAAATATCGTTGGAAGTATATATATATAGTTAAGTGCGGCTTTGACTTATATTATATATATATATATATATATATATATATATATATATATATATATATATATATATATATATATATATATATATATATATATATATATATATATATATATATATATATATATATATATAAAGGATAATAATTGAACAGTCTGTTGGTACTACAGAACCTCACTACAGCACGAAAAAGCGGTACCATGTTTTAGGCATACTGAAAAGCTTATTTCGTCCGACACTCGTCAGAGTATGAAACGTCGGATAGCGGATCGATATTCATCATATCACGTGTACCCGCATCTGGCTATAAATTTCGGCTCACCTTTCGGTCGCTATCCGACGTTTCATACTCTGACGAAGAAGATTAGTAGTTTAGTACTAAAGAAGATATCAATCGAAACGTCTACGTTAGAAGAAGCATATCTTTGAATTGCTCTATGTTATATTTATATACTTAGTAAATGCGGCTGTGAACTAATATATATATATATATATATATATATATATATATATATATATATATATATATATATATATATATATATATATATATATATATATATATATATATATATATATATATATATATATATATATATATATATATATATATATATATATATATATATATAAAGAGGTTAAACGAAAAAATAAAATTAAATGTAGTATACTCAATTACGCGACCATTAGCTTCATGTGGTTTGCACAATCATCAGGCTTAAATTAGTAAACATTCAGTAGAGATGGTCGAGAGACAGGGAAGTGGACACCTTTTACGCATAAATGAGTACATCAAATGAAATAAAAATTGAATGGAATTTAAGTAAATAAATAAAAAACGATGGCACAAAAAGTGAATTATATGAAACTCCAGCCATTGAGCTTGCATTCTTGAAACAGACGACAGCATCTGGTAAGGACTATCCTCCAGAAGATTCAATTGATGTTTAGAGATCTGTCTCTACCGGCACTGATGATACAATTTAATCTGATAACATGCGATAAACCTTGTTTTATAAGTCAATAGAACAATCAGCAATTTCGCATATTTTCTAGATGTGGATTTAGCTGTTAAATAATCATTGTGTAGTAATTCAACTTGGAAGGCTCAATCTCGAGCCTTTAAGCTGGTGTTTTGGGGCCAGGGACGTAAGAAGCATCTAAAAAGTTGGGGGGGCCAAGTCCTAAAAGGGGCACATTACCACGCCCATTTTGGACTTCAAAGGGGCACTTTTGCATAGTTTGATAAAAAGTGGGGACTATGGTCCCTCTGGTCCCCCGGTTCCTACGTCCCTGTTAGGGGCCCTCCGCTTAAATGTATACAGCACAGTAACTAAATAATAGTATCAGAAATCCTCGCATATTTCTTATTAAAAACACGGAATAAGTAAAAAGTAGAAATAAATATAACAAGGTAAAACTGATTGTTTATCCAAAAAGCAGTTGGTTGGTAAGAATGATGTTACAAATCTGTGTTTACAACTGTACCGGTCTACAATTGGTGTGTCACCAAGGCGTTGCAAATCAGCTTGCATTCTTCTCAAGACAAAGGGTCGTACATCAATAGATCATACATACTTTTTGTAGCGGTAATGACACATTTTTGTACCTGCCGGAAAAAGGTACAATTCAGTACCTGTACGAGCCTGGAAGTATATCAGTCTGGCGTAAATGTAAACAGGCCTTTTACTACGGCGGCAAGGTGCGGGGAGTGTCACACTCCTCAGACAAAAATTCTGTAATTGCTTTGA
Organism: Mastigias papua; assembly: GCA_964019165.1. Classification (NCBI taxonomy): domain Eukaryota; kingdom Metazoa; phylum Cnidaria; class Scyphozoa; order Rhizostomeae; family Mastigiidae; genus Mastigias; species Mastigias papua. The sequence goes on from OZ025277.1 coordinate 14,211,686, forward strand.
TTTTTTGCATTCTATAAGAAGAAATAAATGCTGCAGAGAAGCAGACAGCTCATATTTGTAGGGCCACACTATAACCTAAAATTTCTAGGAATGACTCCTGAATGCAAGGGAACATGAGAACTATTGTGAATGGATCAGAAAAGTGATCAGGCAAAGATGGGTGGCACTTCTTAGCATGTAAACAAAATATAGAACAACAGAGATGAAAAATGCTATGAAGATTGAAAGGGGCAAAAAAACTGTGGCTATATTCTTGTATCAAAGAATGTGATATCAACCAATCTTATAAGAAATATTGGTGGGTGCTCAGAGTAGAGTTGACTTTGATAAGTTTGATTCTGAATGTTGCTTTCCTAAATTTCAGTAATGCGTAGGGAATCGTACCGTTTCTATCATTCTTCATATCTAGATAACTGATTGCAAGTCGAATGGGCCGTTCGCAAATTTTCCAGAACCAACACATAGGCCAGTTCATCCATTATTTGTCCTGTTTTGCAGGGTATTTAGGCTGAAGCCAGAGCTAATCAAGAAGTTTCCAGAATTTCAAAGCATGCAGGATTTAGAAGATATGAAAAGATCTAATGCCCTCCAAGGCCACCCTCGCAAACTAGCATTTGCATTTAACCTGGCGATCGACTCCCTGGATGATGGATTAGTGTTTATCGAAAAGATAGAGAGCATAGGACATAAACACGTAGACAAAATGTCACACTCAGATATGGAGGTAAGGAATCTAATATGATCAACATTACTTTACCAAAACAATAAAAGCTAAGGACCTAAGCTGCATGGAGCAAGAATGTGGAAAGTGTCAAAGAAAGGGGAGCCCATAAACTAACGATCCAGCAGGACATTAAGTTCTTATAGCAAGAAAAAGTTGATCTCTAGATTGTTACAAATACGGTATACATGCTTTACATGAATTCTTGTTGTTTACTTTATTTTGAGTATGTTGGAGATCTAGCGATTTCAGCTAATTCAGGCCACTGTGCATGCCGAATCAAGGCATGGGACCCCTAGTTTAACGTCCCTTCCGAAGGACGGAGTCATTCTTTGTCATTGGGCAACTAGCGCTATAGAAAATCATAGCTGAATACTACGCTGTATTATAGTGCACAAAAAGCAGGTAGCGTATATTTTGGTTGTAGCAAGAAAATGTTGCTGGATCCATTGTGTGTGTGTGTGTGTGTGTGTGTGTGTGTGTGTGTGTGTGTGTGTGTGTGTGTGTGTGTGTGTGTGCGTGTGTGTGTGTGTGTGCGTGTGTGTGTGTGTGTATGTGTGTGTGTGTGTGTGTGCGTGTGTGTGTGTGTGTGTGCGTGTGTGTGTGTGTGTGTGCGTGCGTGTGTGTGTGTGTGTGTGTGTGCGTGTGTATGTGTGTGTGTGTGTGTGTGTGCGCATGTGTGTGCGTGTGTGTGTGTGTGTGTGTGTGTGTGCGTGTGTGTGTGTGTGTGTGTGTGTGTGTGTGTGTGTGCGTGCGTGTGTGTGTGTGTGTGTGTGTGCGTGTGTGTGTGTGTGTGTGCGTGTTAGTCCACTGTTACAACATTGCTTAATTGATTATGCACGTCGCCCAACAATTGATAGTTCAGTGTATTTACTTGACAACAAACTCTCAATCTTCCACAAATACAACCAGTACTACTTTCTTCTTGATAACTGCGATTCTCATGAGCATCCAGCCTCGAAACAAGGTCCGGAGATTCAATAATTGTGCGATCCTACTGTTGTTTATTGTTCGCATTTGCGAGGGTTACGCGTGTCGTGTTGACTTTCCCATGCTAATTGGAGAAGAAGCCATGTGGATTAATGAAGACTCTTCTAAGAGAAAGAGAGATCGAACAGTTAATATTTAAGACTGTGTGCACGTGCTTGCGTTGGTGTTCAATTGCGGCAGAATGAGAAAGCGATTCGAAGGGAAATAGTTAGGCAATCCATACCGTCACTCATAGCCCTCAAAGAATAAATAGATAATAAAAGCGAAAAATACAAAAAGGAATTAAATGCAGCGCAATAGGAGTTTGGTTGTTCAATGTGAAGAAAAGTTCTGATCAATGGATAATGCGAGAAAACAACAAAAAAGTTCATTTTCAGCCCATCATGAAAAGATAGCGACAACTTTCTCATATAAAAATTATCCCTTTTTGAACACAGAGTCGTTGCAATTAAGTTATCTACACATTGTTTGCCAAAATCAACCCAATGACTACAGCGTTGGGAGCTGGCCTAAGTATTCATCTGGTTGGGCAGTAGCCAGAAAGGACAAGGATCGTTCATCAATACAATGTACTGACATAGCACAATTGAAATAACATATTAATTTTATACGTGAATTGTGGTGTGACTTGCATTTCAGATGATGGGAATGGCTATAGTTGACACAGCCGAAAGTTTAACGCCAACTGGAATGTGGACCAAAGATGTGGAAAGGGCGTGGCAGTCCCTTTATACGTACATATGCAAGCTGTTCAAGGAAAGCATCGAAAAAGCTCGTCCAAAGGAAAATGTTAACAACAACGGAAAGTAACGTCCTCGGTGTACACAAAGTGATTTTTAGATATATACTGGGGTGTAGATAAACAATGAGTTCTAAACTAGATCACTGTAGCTTTTGGGTAAAAAAATTAACTCTAATAGTTGCGCTCAGAAACTAGAAAATAAAATCATATCCCGGCAATCATTGGGGCTGGGAGGAACTTTCAAGTAGTTTTGCGAGCCTTAGAGCATAGCAGTATTAACTTTTAAACGTTCAAAAGACTGTCATATCCCTAAGGAAAATTCGAATTAACATAGTCCAAGCATATGAAATACACCAAACCTTGGAGAAAAAATAAGATATTTACTGGACGTATAAACGTTGGCGGAGCCCTTCAACATTTGAAACCAGAGCTACGCAAGTTTGGAACAAATTACCCATTGAACTAACCTATCTATGCGTCAATATACAATTTAAATCGTATATTACCAACTGACTTGGACATATTGTCACGGTGTATCATCAACGCTTCAAACTGTTCATATAGTACTTCCATTTTGAACTGGCAAATCAGGTTTCTATTTTACAGTGGGCCCCTGTTGCTGAGAATTTTTCTCTATGTAGATAAATTATTACAGGCAACCCAAATTAAAGATTATATGTTATGTATAATATTACTATTTTTAATTTTTAGTACTATGTTTGATTTGGAGTGCTTGATGTGGAGCCCTCGTCGTCCCTTTCCCCAAAGTGTGACATCTACAATGCAAAGTAGAACTTCAAAATACTTCACCAACATAAGTCATTGCAACAATGCATTCCACAATTTTTCATTCTAGTTTCTGAACAGGTGATACCGTTCTTGCAAATAACTTTACTTTAAAATCTACCTTATACAAGAAAGAAGAAAAACTCCTGAATCAAGAAGTATTCAAGCCAAAGATCCCCCCTCCTTTATGACTTAGAAATGAATTTGTTTTTCCATCTAACTCTCTAGTTTCTTAAAATCAGAAATCAAACTGGACACATCTAGACTTCAAGAATTTCAGAGTCCTTGGTAACGAGAATCTAAGATCCAACATAGATTTCGGACGTAGTAAATGTACATTCACGTCTGCATTCAACTACAGATAACACTGTATTTCATGTTGAAACTGAAAACGATATTGTATATAGTCCTGTTGTCATAAAATAAGATTTCAGACAGCTGATGCAAAGCTGTCCTCGTCATGTAGCATTCAGGATAATCAGTAAAAGACGGTGCATATGATTATAAAGTAATGATGTTGTCAAACAATGACTCTTGAGTGTACGATGCAAGTCAATTAATCAATGTGCAGGCAGATATTCTAAATTGCATTTCCACATCAAGTGATGTTGAAAGAAACCGATGGGCAGAATTATTTCCACGTGAGAAACAATGAAGAGGAAATCAAATGCTTTAGGCTGAGTTATCTGACAGGCTTAAATAATTGAGAGTGCAGATTACGAATGGAAAAGAGCTATTATCAAAAAGATCCCTTTGTCTGTGAAAATTCATTCTGGTAAAGCTATCTATGCATCAATCGTTACAATTTACCTTTTCATTCTTTATGACCTGGTTACGAGCAGAGTCAAGCAATCTATCTCTAGCCATTGTTTCCTTGAGTACGTCTTGATCAGTTGGAAATTCGAAAAGATTCTTTCAGCCGTTACTGCAAAAAGAAGAATCATGAAGAGAATCTGAATTTTGTGAAGATGCAAAGTTTAAAGTTAACGCAAGCAGCAGAGAACTATTTTGCTGTCCTTTCAACTTCTTGATAAACTCGCGAAGGAATGACAATAACTACGTCAATAGACATATTGGCTAATAATTTGAGGGTAGCTAATTCGAGGACAGAAAGAGAGATTTCAGTAAATTAATTACTCAAAATTGAAATAAATCTTAATACTTATTGACTGTTGTCTGTCACTTTGGATCTTCATTCGAAACACCAAGCAGGTAAACTTCTTTCTACTTCCTTATTGAGAGATATCACTCTCAGTATGGTCAGAGTCTATACTGTGGTATGGTACTGTATTAAAAACCCAAATTGAAACGTTTACCCCTGATCAAGTGCATATTGGTCCCCGGAAAATAGGTAAACCTTTTTAGAGTACAGCTACGGAGGTCTCGTTAAGCAGGGACGCCTACTTTGGAGCACCTAATAAACGGGGGGGGGGGGGGTAGAAATCTCACCGAATAGAAATCTCTCGCCTCAGTAAATCTTTTCTATTCGAATTTTGACGAGTCAAAGCATTGATCCAGGAGGAACTGGGAGACATGTCCCCCAGTCCCCCCGTGACATCGCATCCAGGAGTTGGTATCGTGTAAGCTGCCAAATGCTGTAAATGCTGGCTAGTACATCCAAAGCTATTAAAAGAGGGAATTTTTTAGGACTAAATACATCTAAATGGAAAGATAACTAATTGAAAGCAAGACTTTGCTTTTCCTTACTTTAGTAGGCACCTTTTCAACTACTTTCTTCCAAAAGACAAACTCACTGAATGAAAAAAGGGCTTGACATCATGCAGAGAATGCTTTGACTCCTGCTGAAGTCTACAAAAGTAGTCAATTCATTTCATATAATATCTTCCGTGAGTAAATTGTTATATGCAATGAAGTCTAATGATATAAGAAAAAGATATTATACCTACAGTGCTGCCGGCTGGAAACTAAGATAGGAGAGGAATCCTTTCTCCAGTAGAAAATCTTGGCAACAGAGCATAAATTGCATTGATATCTCTCAGGAGTCTATAGCAAACACAAGATACCTTCCTCTCATTCAGCATAACCAACATTCGTCTCAAAAAAGACTAGAGCTAAAATTGAAAGAATGTGCAACAGGGCAATCATGCCATTCGACACAGTGTAAGTGAATAGACGTGGTATGCTATAAGCCAGGCCTTTTCAAATAGCGGCCCGGACGCCATCTCCAAACGGCCCAAAACAGTCTTGCTTCCTTCATGTTTTTCATTTTGCACTTTTTGAGTATTCACTATTGTGAGGTTGAATAGCAAAAAAGAGCCATTACTTGGAATTAGAGGTTGTGTTATTATGAAGTTACTGACTGAAGCAAGAGTGCGGCAAATATTATGTTCCAGAGTGCATAATTAATTGAACAGCCCAGCTATAAAGCTGGTACGTCTCTACGAAAATATATACTAAAGTTTCTGTTGAATACTAAAGAATGTTTCATTGCCATTTTACTCTCCTATAAGAGAAAAAGACATTCTTGATGAGGATCAGATCATCTGCAATCAGAAAAGGGATTGTGACTCAACTTTACTGTACTGAAGCAGTATCTGTTTCATTGAAAATGCTAATGGGTTTAGACCTGACTGCAATCTAGCGATAAGCATTACGGATATCAGGACCTAAAACAGGTGTGGGTCTGATGCACTTTGTAGAGTCGCACATTTAAACTCTAGGTCGGTAAGAGGGGAAAATGCGGACTTGTAGGTCAGGGAGATCTTTTTATCTAAAATAGATCATCAATAACAACACAAATGCACATGTGTGCTCGTGATAATTATCAAAATTCACTAACTTTTTAGATTTCATGAATGTTTATTATACTACTTTTTATGTAGTTTGCTAGTTTTTATTCCTGCCATGCCCATTATGTAGCTACAAGGGAAGATTACACCCATTTTCAGCAAAAATGTGGATCTGCAACTACCTTAGCCTCTGACGGATACACAGCATGCTCTTAAAGTACAACCGATAGCAGTGGTATAATAAGCATCAAAAGACGTCGTCTGAGTTCATGGTGAAGAATAATGGATTATCAATCAATGCTAGAGTTTTTATAGGGCTCAGTGGAGCTACATTTTTCGCCAAGAGCAAAGATTTGGCCTAGATCGGGGAGGGGGGAGGGGGCCGAATTTGTCATATTTTGTAACAACAGCCTCCTGCATTCCAGGAAGCGCCAGTTTTCGGCTGCTAGACCACTTGTAAGTGATTTCAATCATAACCTCAATATACAACAAAATAGTGATACAAAGGCCAAGAAAATGCTTATGCTAGAAGGCGTTGGTTGTGATAGGCATATCTGTTAAAAGCATACAACAGTTTCATACTGGCGCAATTTAGACTAGAATAATTTTCTAACTTGGCAATGGTTTCTTTTCGTGCGTTTTATGCCACCAGATAACAATCAACATTAGAATGAATATGATGAGTCTTCGTAGCATAATGCGGACGTCCTTCGTCACCAGGGCACCGGAAAGTGTTTCAGATATCTTGTGCAATTCTCGGGCAACACATACGAAAACCAACGAAGTCAGTAATGCATTGATGGCCTGATAGTTGGGAATGAACACCAATATGCCATGCGCATCGGCTGCGAGCCAAATATGGTAATGAGCGACGAACAACTAAAAGAAAACAGTCGAGAAGATGTATGCTAAGTGATTGATTGAGAAAAATACCGTCGGATAGGGCGAGTTACACACGATTCTGCTTGTACTACGGGAAAGGTCTGAATCCGTAAAACATGGGATT